>JAFREQ010000083.1:310000-532500 GCA_025331565.1 Holacanthus passer | reverse complement strand
TCCTTTCTAAGCCAAGTTCACTTTGTTAGCAGATACAGTCTAATGATGTTTTTGTCTTTAATAACTCTTTTACCTGTAACTCTACAACTGTCCAAATGCTATATATACTGTTCATATATCAGTGCAAAGATTTATATTATTCACCCCACCCCAGCCCACGCATACCGCACAACCACATATCTGCACTACTGTCGATACAGTATTATTGTATCCATTTATATTTATATTCATATTCATCTTCATCATCTCAGTCTGTATCTGTATTGTATAATACTGTACATTGTATTACACTGAACCCTTGGAGTTGCTCATTGTACATATCCTGCATATACCTTTTTAATTCTAACCTTATTCTTTAGTTTTGTACTTTTTGATATTTCTAACTTAAAACAGCATTCATAGAGGAAGAATTTCATTGTAAAGGGAAGCTTGTTTCTTTTAACTGTGTATATGACAATAAATGCTTTGACTTGACTTTGACTGGACTATATAGGCCCCTGCATGTTAATAAATCTGCATAAATTTGTATGTTAAATGAGCAATTACAAAATTGCTTGGCTGCTATAGTTATTTCATTATCAAAAACAGTCCCACAGACATTGTATTTATATTTCAGCCACTGTAAACAATTCAAACTCAATTGATACTTTAAAATGCTCAGTATTATATATATTATATATATTAAGTGTGTTATGATGACGTACACAATTTATGAATTATTAGTTACATAACAGTTACATAACACATAAAAGTCTATGAAAGTCAGTTCAGAGTAATTGTTTTAGAACTTGCCATGTGTGCAGTACAATCTCTGTTAAAATGTCTAAATACGCAGAATTGCACACTGATCAACTATAAGGTCATGAACATACACACACGCACATCTTGTTATATATTTTCTCTCTCTTACTCTTACTTTTTTCTCTGTGCTGAATATGACACCGTGTGTTGAGCTCTCATCATTCTCTCGTTTCCATCTCTCCCTCCATGTTCTCTTTGAGCCAGGGCGACCAGAAGGTGCTCATTTGGTATATCTGCAAACAAACACACACTCACATCCACACACACACACACACACACACACACACCTTAATGCATGGTGGCATGCTGTGCTGCGTGCCCCCAGGGTGTGTGTGTGCGTCTGTGTGTGTGTGTGATGGAGAATAGGAAGAGAGTCGTTGCCCTGCTGCTGAACCCACCACATTTCTGTCCTCCTCTTCCATCTCTCTCTCATGCTTGATGTATGCTGCTCAGCGATCTCAGCCCTGAAACCTTTTCTGCACGTCTTCATTTCCCAAACATCTAAATAAACATAGGGAATTTATGGAATAAACGTAAAGATAAGAGCTGTGGGTATGTGTGTTCAGCTCTTGCGTTCTCTCTTTCTCTCGATAACAATGTGAAGCTGTCCTCATATCGTTGAAAATGTTAATATGTCCATCAGTGTGGTGGAGCATCATAAAACACACAAACCAGCGCTGCTCCTCTCCGTACACTCTGCTCTGGAGAGATAGTTATCAGCTTGTTGTTTTGCACCTGTCCTGGTTGACATTGCCAATAAAGTCTGTTAAGAGTAGTGACACAGTTCAGACTGTGTTTATATTTTCAACCATAAAAGTTAGTAGATCACTGAAGTCAGTAGGATTTATCCTCTGGGCATCATGAATATCTCAGCCTAATCAAATGGAAATCTATCCATTGTTGAGATGCTTCAGTCTGGACCACAGCGGTGGACAGTCTGACCGATTACTGTCACCAGTAGGGACACATAGCTTGTATGACTGAAAAGAAACAGTAAACAAAGATTCGAGTTACCCTCAATTACACTGCATGCTGTAAATGACACCCTTTTCACATGTTTTAATGCTCCATTAGCTGATTCTTCTGGCCACTTGGGGACAGCTGTGAACACAACATTGATATGCTGTTCCATTTTAAGGTGATATTCCTAACGTGTTAGCAAACAGGTGGCCTGTTTACGCATGCTGCAGACACAGGGCAGAATGAACAGTCCGATGTTCAGGCTCCTTTTGCTCTCAGGCTCTCACCAGCTAGTTTGTGTGTGTGCTGGGTGGTGCTGGGCGTGTAGGGCTTATCAGTGCTCGTTCACTGAAAAACAGCAGTCTGCATGTACTGGAAACAAGGCTGATAAGAGCAGAGATTGAACCAAGACAGTAAAGTTGTGGACTGTAAAACCGAAACAATGAGCTGAAAGACACCAAAGGAAAAAACTCATCCAAGCAAACAAACAAAAACCAAAAACAATGTAGCCTTTAGAACTGATGCTATAGTAGAGATTAATACATTTAAGACAGTGCCTACAGAGTTTTAGCTAAACTCAGTAAATGTGCAGTGAGCAGTTCAAAGTTTTGTCACCTAATTATGAGATACAGAATTCATACTTATGAGACTGACTCACAACTCAGAGAAACAAAAGTTGTAATTATGAAAAAGAGTCACCTGTATGTTGGATGTGCATTAGTTGTATAAATATGTACAGTACATTCAGATGTAATTAGATATGGAATGTATGTCAGTCAGTGAGTTTGAGTAGAAGAAGCAACACAGATCTGGAGGGAAGACTGAAAACTTTCAACACTGTGTCAAGAGAACAGTCCAATCTGCTTTTGAATGTCAGATATTAGTAAAAACCCACACTGAGTAAACCCCATTATATGTAGGAGCGAAACAATCTGCAAAAAGCAAGCGAGTCATCACAGTCAGCTATAATTTGTTGGTACCCCAAGTCTTTGACTGAACAGACTGCCTGACAGAAAACAGCCACTGTGCAAAACCAATTCCACTTGAATTGTAATGGTGGTGTCGATCAGATATAAGACAATATGAACTTTGGCTCTCTCTGTGCTCTGACCTGCATTTGAACCCAGTGTGAACCTCTGCTGACCCTCCAAACAGGGCACAATGAAAGCCAGTTAGTCAGCATATATTTTGGAATAGAAACATGACCATGCCCCCGTTGCATTTCGTGGCAGTTCATTGTTCTGAACCATCATGTTGTTACAGGGTGACATCTTAAACAGTCTCCTAAAAATTATGTTATATACTGCTCATTTGCCAGCTACATTTCGGAAGAAACACCGCTGCTGCCAGATTATATTTGAGCGTTTTCTTCGCGTCCAGGAAATCTTATGATCTCGTACCACGCAGCACAGTGCAGGACTTTGATGTACCAGCATGTGGTGTAGTATGAAATATGCTTACAAATATCGTGATGAATTAAACTCTTGGTGATCTTTGTTTCTGTTTTCAATTGAAGATGAGACAAAACTGACCTCATCAAACAATATGTTTGACAAAATCTACATATAAAAGACCAACATAAAGGGGATTACAATGGATTCTGAAAATAAAAACAAACAAAACAAAATCTAAATCAAAAATCTAAATTTCAGGCGATGAACATGACGGAAACAGCAGAGTTTGGTTTGAGAAAATCAACTGATATTTGGAACCACTTCAAAATTAATGCAGGAGAAAGAAGAAGTAAATGTTTGTCAGGAGAGAAGAAGGTGTGAAGAATACTGCAAAGAGAGACCTGACGGCACACCACACAGAAATTGAGGTGTTTAGATTTTTAATAACTTCATGCTACTTTTAAAGTCATAAGACATTAAAAGACAGTGGTGTAACATTATGTTTTATGAGCAACTCACGACAACAGGACAATGCAGGCATACGCATATGCCACATTGTTCCATGCAGTTATTAAGGCAGTATTACTTCATTCTTCCAAGGGCTTCATTTGTTGAATAATGTTGGTTTACAAGACATATCAGGATGTATTTCTTTAATTTTTAAGATCAGACCAGACTCTTTGTGCAAAGCTGCATTCTGTATCACACAACTTGTCATTCTGTGGCAAATTTTCAGTAAGATCATTTCGATGGATTTTAACCTGGAAGCATTTTGCTAAAATGTTTGTTCTTGACCAACGCTAGACTACAATATTAACAAAGTTTTGTCTACTAGTAATCTATTACTGACTAAAACAAGATTGCAATGCCAAATGTTTTCATCAGCTAAACCTAATTAAAATGTTTGTGGTTTTCTTTGTCTAAAACAAGACTGAAATGTTGACTAAAAATTCATCAAAAATAAAAAGGATGAAGTTGACTAAGCATGACTAAAATTCAAACAGACTAAGATTAAGAATTTAAAAATACTAACAAAACTAGCACTGCTGTAGTCAGGTTTAAGCTTCTATAAGATTTTGTTGAAGTTTAGACTTTCTAATATTTAACTAAAACCTGCAGTCTGAACCTTAATCAAGTACTTTGTGTTGCCTTGACAGAACCATAAAGACAATAATTTTGCTTTTGTTTCCATGAGTGGATATTGTCATGAAAGTGAATGAAAAACATTTAAAGTGAGTATTTTGAACATAAATTCAGTATGTATGTGTTCATATGTTTATCAGCAATGCGTCTTTAATATCTTGACAAAAAAGATCATTTTGTAGGTGTTGGACCACATTTCTACAAATTAGTATTATGTAAATGTAAATATCATTTTAAGATACCGGATGGACCAGAGAAAAGGTCACTTTTAGCCATCCCACTTCATGCTGTATTTACAATATATGTGCAAAATAAATACCACAAATTGATTCAGAGGAAGCCATGAAGGTGAACTCTGTCTGACCCCCTGAACCCACTATGACCCTCCCAGGCAGGAAGTACTTTCACCGTGTTCCTGTTGGACATTAAATTATAATTTTTTTATGATAATTGAATCATTCTTTGCTATTATTTGTTGTTATTAAACAAAATTATTATATGAACAGTGATCACCATGTTTTGTAGAAGTATTACAACATTTTTTTCCTTTTTGGCAAAATATTTTACTCCGCTACAATACTTTGATATGGCAGAGGGGGTTATTTGTTTGCATGGATTCAATATTTCATGTGAATGTGACTTATTTCCTTAAACAAGCCTTTTGTCAAATAGAAGCATTACATCATATGAGCATTAGCAAACAATGACTATAAATGAATATAAAAGACCATTTAACCAGTTCTGTACAACAGACGACGAGGTCACCCTTGACCTCACGCTGCAGCGACCTGCGTTCGACCCCAGACTGACCCCTCTGTGAGCCTGCTGGGGAGGAAGTGATGGCGGTGTTTGCATAGGATGAAATGGATTTCTTTTGAATGAGTTCATCAATAAACAGCAGGACGGAGATCAGTGAAGAGGATACGGTTGGAGCTGGCATGTCCTTGCCGAACCTGTGCCCCACCTAAGATGGCTGCTAGAGCGTTTGTTTCGCCAAGTCTAAGATGGCTGCCACGGAAATGAATGGACTTGATGTATAACATGCATCCTCTATATGCGTCTGCATATGTTCCTCTTACCCAGTGTTTAATGTTTTCTTCTGTCAGTAGGACAAAGTGTAAATGACAAAATGAATGAAGGCTGAGTTTCATGTAGCTGCTTCAGCATCAGGGTCCTGCTGTTGTTTATTCTGGCTCACTGTCACACTGTCATGGCTTCCTGGGACACTTACAGTTATTAGTAACACCTCAGTGTTTACTGTAACTTGTCAAAAATGTCTGCTGTGAAAAAGATCTATTGCACCAAAATATCATGAAAAACAATATTTGCAACTTTAAATCAGGAAACACAAGAAGCATACAATATCAGCAGTGCATATTTCTATCTATAAAGTTGGTATGGCAAATGTGTTAGTGGACGGCCTGACGTTTTTTCATCCAGCAAACACAGAACATCAACATTCATTTTGAGAGGCGCTTGCGACTACCTGATGGATGTATGTCAAATATTTGCTGTCCATTTTGCTCTTGTTTGGTCTCTACCAACTCCTGGGAAAAATATATGTCTCTTTAACTGCTAAATGTTAACCAGCTGATCTCATATTGTGTAAGTCTGGTGCTGGGAACTGCTTGCCTGTATTGCATTGCTTAAATTGTTGCTTCAAAAATTATTGATAGTGCAATTTTGAGGCTGATAGATGTGACCAAACCAAGACAAATTCCCTGTGTAACTGATTCTAATCAAATCTAATTAAATCTAATCTAATCCAATCTTTTCTATAAAGTTGATCATAAACCGATAAAAGCAATGTCATGTTCGGGTATTGTTGATTTTAAGTTGTCTCATCAAAGTGTCAGGTTTATTGTGTTTGATAAAGTGTATGAAGTGGAAGCTAATGTGGATCGGAGCAGCAGCTGAATCATTGTGGGGACTCCCAGCAGTACCTGCCCACTGACCCCTCTCTGAACCCGTGGGTGTGTTTGTGAGAGCCGACCCCAGGCTGAACCCGGCTGGGGTCAAAGGTCAGGGTTGAAGGCCGGGTCGCTGTGCCTAAGCAGAGGTGCAGAGTTGAAGGCCAGGTCACTGTCCTGTGGAGGATGCACTCTCTGTAAAAGCAGCACCTCCTGCTGGGCAAACTTGGTGATGATGATGGTTCATTAGTCTTTTTAACATTGTGGCAGCCAGTGTGTCTTGCATAATTTCAGTTTGGGTTTCATTAATCTATTGATCAAACCCAAACAAGATTGGGTTTTTTTTGTGATTTCTTGAATTCTTGAATATTTTGGAGATGTAATATTCTGCAACAGCAACGTTTCCTGAGTGGTGAGTGTAAAATCCTAATCTACAAAGTGACTAGTTACTCCAAACATCTCTTAAAGTACATATACTACAAAATGTGCATAAATGCAGCACTCCAATAAATGTATTTAATTTCCATATGATGAAGAAGAAGCAAATCAGAACCAGAGCTTTTATTCAGCAAGTGCGAAATGAGAAAAAAAAAACCACTTCAGAATTATTGTAATAAAACAATGATTAATATATATGAATATTATATATAGTATAGTATATAAAATAAAGGGGATATAAGTTCTGTTAAATAAGTAATATTTTCAGCTACCTCCCCTTCATCAGGGTGGTGTCTGGCATTGTCTCTGTTTTTTAGAGACAGTATTGATAGACATTGATTTACTGATTGAATTCTCTGTAGGAGAGATTTACACAAATTGCTCCTGAGGAGGAAGACATTCTGGATTTCTACACTGACCTGTTTAGACCCACCCAAGATCAATGGTTATTTAGATTACATTTTAACTTGATTACTTTTAGCCCCCCAAAAAAGGTGTTTGGTGAGGGCTCCAACAGAATTTAAGTTATTTAAGGAAATAAAATATACAGAAAGTATAATTGAACAGTTAACTGAATAAATTAAATATGACAAATATTAATTTAACAATAAGACTCTGCATTTGTAATTTTATTGATGTTTTTCTTTATGTTTCTTTTCTTTTTTATTTCACATCCAAAAGGTTTGGAGAATCTCTGAGACACTGTCATTTGGACAGAAAGTCATTCTCAATATCAAGTTGGAGGAATATAGGAAAATTTGGCAAACTGAACATCTCACCATTACATAGACAATTCAATAAATTCTGCAGATCCAGCATAATTTCTCTTATTACACAGACAGAATTTCTTAGAAGGAATGGTGAAGTGATAAGATGGGGTTGGATAAGTGTTCGAGCAGTCTGGTTAGTTATGGTTAGAGTTATATTTCTGTCATTGTACTGTATGTATATGCTGGTAAAGATGAATATGACAGGTCCTTCATTTCTTCATAATTTCCCATCAATATCTTCATATGTGTGGTGTACTCAACTATGCAATTTGGTTCTAATTGTAAAAGAAAGCAAAGACAACATTCACTTAGTACACTTCCATTCAAAATGATAAGTCTTTTATACATGAATAATGAATTATTATTTGCTTTCATAGCAGTTCTTTCAAGAGAAATTTCCTGAAAATCTCAACACAACTATCTTAAGTCTTTAACTCATTAAAAGAACTGTCCTAACACTTCCAGTCCAGTTCAAAGGAAATTATTAGAAACACATGAAAGGAAGGAAGGAAGGAAATCAAGGACCTGCACAATACAAAGTGTTATTGTTATGTCAGTTTTTATTCTATGAAATATTGTCCACATTATTTGGGAAAGCCAACTGGTTGCATGTGGCATCACCTGGTGTTAGCTGAGAGAAGAGCGCCCTCACTAGGAAAAAAAGAAATGAATGCACAGTTTCCTCATGAATGCCGTTGCGGGTGGAAACAGAACCTGAATCATGTCTCATTATTTTCAAATGTCATCTAAAACTGTAAATATATGCAGTATAATTAAAGTGAGGGTTTACACACTTCAGTATTTAAGTGTTAAAGTGGAACAATTCTCTCTCACACACACACACACAACCACCATGACCACAGCTACCATGCGTAATAATTAAGTTTCAAGTGAATGGAAGTGCTCCTAAGGGTGGTAAAATGCATAAAATGTCATGCATTAGCATGCATCCACATATCAGAAGTATTTGACAAAAGTGCATTATGTGTCAGTGTGTTTGCATATATAGAGGTTGAACATTGTGGACAGTCCAGTCTCTGCATTTGACCATTCACTGACCTGGGCCGAGGTTTGACCGCTGAGTGACTCTTGCCTCTGTTGCCGTGGCAATGTAGCGACCTCAGACTGACCCTTGCACTGGTCGCCATGGCCACCGGCTGACCCCCCTCCTCAGGGCTTATGGCTCAACATGTGTGTGTGTGTGCGTATGTGTGTGTGTGTCAGATGACCACCAAGTGACCACCACTTGCCTGGCTGAAGGGGCTGTGCGTGTGTGTGTATGGGTGTGGATGGTTGAACCTAGCAGCTGGTCAAGAGTTCAAAAGGTAACTGAAAAACAGACTACAGTTGGAGACTAAGATCGGGGAAAGACAGACAAAGTGAGATAAACATCCAGGTGGAGACAGAGACATGAAAAGCTTAAATACATAGAGATTACATATTACTACTCTCAAATATCGATTGTTTGTAATCCAGTGCATCTCTTGTAGTCTCGATGTCTGGTAGAGGTAGAGGTTAGAATAGATTAAAGCATCAACTGTAGGCCTAGTGTATATGATGCAGAGATTTACATTGTTTGGCCTTCTAGTGGTTGTATTTAGGTTTAGCAAGCTTAACATTTAATTGTTTAAAATTTTGGTATATAAACTTACATGCTCTCTCTCTGAATATGAGATGAGAATACCAATCTCATGTCTGTACAGTAAATATGGAGTTGTCATATTACTTGTTAGAAGGATACATTTATTGTTAGTTTTGGTCTTTTTTGAGGAATTTTTTTTTTTAAAACCATTATCACCTGACTTACCCTTTAATGCACAGACACGAGATGGATATGAATCCTCTCATCTTGCTCTCAGAAACAAAGTGAGTGAGCATATTTCCCACAATGTTGAACTTTTCTTTCAAGAAGATGAAAAGGGTAATTATCCACGTGAATGAATGACCTGACAGAAAAACAACAGAGAAAGGAAGAGAGAAGTGTGGAGAGTAAAAGAGAAGAGAGGGTCAGCCGGAGAAAGTGAGACAAATGAGGAGTCGGCGGGTCAGAGGTCAGTGAAGAGCCTCTTTATGTGTGGATGTGTGTGTGTGTATATGTGAAGGAGGGGTGTGCTCTGAGACCTTTGGCCTCTGGACTTCCCTCCCTAATAAAGAGAGTGACTAAATACACATTTAGACAATATGGACTCAGTGACTGACTGGCTTTGGTGGGTGTCTGTGTGTGAGTGTGTGTGCGCTTTATGTTTCCTTTACAGTGTAAAAGATAAAATAAATACACACTGACATATAATGACTCAAACAGCAGAATAATCTTCAGTTCCTGCATCTCTTAGAAATCAACAGTGAAGAGGACACAGGTCAAAGGTCACAACATTATTATGGATGATGAACAGTAAGTACGATCGTTTTTTGCCACCAGATGGCATCAGGGAACAGCATAGTGGACTGTTCCATTTCATGGAGTTATAACTATATATTTTTCATCATTACATTATTTTTGGTTTGTTTGAGCATTGACCGGAGCTCTTTCATTTTTCAGCCTATTCTTCAGCAGTTGTTTAATTGCACTGACTGGAGAATTAGCTCCACCATCTCTTTATCTTGATGAACCAACTCCTAATATTCACATACCAGTAGTGCAATATGGTTAAAATCTGCACTATATTTGGACTATACCTTGACCACAGATGTACAGTAGACGTGTAAATGCTCTGGCCATCTGGCTTATGAGATGTGTCTCATCGCCATATTGCAGCTGGGAACCATCTAATTTGTGCAGAAGGAAATGCCAAACTTCCAATGATAGAAATACAGAGAAACGATAGAGGAAACAGACAGACATGAACAATAGCTCTGAGGAGAAGGGACTGTGAGATAATGACAGCTGCAAACATCTGAGCGGTGGTTTGACTCGAGACAGAGGACTGTGATAGGACTGGTCAGACAGCTCATCTGAAGGATCAAATGCTCAGTTTTTACTTTACATATTAAGTATTTATGCAAAGTTAGTGCCATTTGCAAATTGTTTTCACATAAATAATTCCAACATATCACACAGCAAAAATTCACACTCTACCCATAGTGCTGTTCTGAGATTATTAATGCACAAACTCTATGCACAACCCAGATAATATGCTGAATACATCATTTATGTTTATATAGTAGTGTTAAATAAATAACAAACAGATTTTTGAAACTTGGCTATAAGTAAATCAATAATATATTTATTTCTTATATTAAAGCATATCACCCTATTATAATGCAATAAAAACAGAATATACTTATAATATAATTGGTTGATCTTACATATAATTTTGTATTATTATTTCTATTACTGTTACTTTCTATTTCTATTATAAAAATAAGTATCGTAATATGAAAAGTGTTTAATTGATTAATTAATTGAAAGTTCAGTGAGTTATGATTCACAGTAGACAGGCCCCTTTCCTTCATATATTATCACATGTAAATATTATTTTGAAGGGATTACTACATCGTTCCAATATGGTGGTGGTGTTGACGCATCTCTGCGGAGTGTTGAGTTGGAGTTTCTTGAATAGAACAAAGTTAAGCATTATTGGTAACACCTCTGATGACAAGTCCAAATGTTTGCTGTGAAAAATGGCTATTGGACTTTGTTACATTATGTATATCAATACGTTATTTTTTCTAAAATAGTTGCCCTCCTTGAACCAAATTCCTCACTCTTTTGAATTTTTGTAATGACATTGATCAGATGAAGAGGAATAAGAAAAGTAACTCTTCTACAGCACCAATAAACATCATCATATAGTGTATGTGTGCAGGTTTATAGTGTTCATCAGTGCCAAAAATGCCCTACTTTAGCTTTGCTTTGCTTTTACACTCTGTTGAAATAGAAACTGCTTATGTATTTCCACCATCAGCTTCAGTCCAATTCAAAAAAATCCCAGACCGGGAAACCATTACACTGTAGCAGTCTTGAGTGGAGTGGAAGCTCCAGTGGATGTTTAAGTCACATGCTTCATGTACGTCATCATTTATTCACTAAGGCTGTGTGTGTTGCACTTTGTCACATTTTGCTTTTATTGATACACCAACTTTTCCTACTGAGCAAACTCCTTCAAAACGTGTCATCAGAACAAGAAAATATTTCTTATATACTTTCTTGTACTTTTTGTTTGGGTTCTACAAAATTGGCTGTAAAAACATATTTAATTTTTCGGTATTGTTTTCTTTCTACAGCTATCATCTATGACCCCAAAAACAATTAAATGAAAAACTGTATATTTTACTTTATCTATAAAGTTGTGCTAATCATATGTTTATATTAACAATGGGTCATGTGGCTACTTGAAATGTGAAATGGGTCGAGCGTCACCTCTGCAGTCCCCCTCAGCTCTATAGAGCATTTCAGTGTTTCACTTCATTCCTTTGGTTTTATGGCGTCCAACTTTACTGTTTTTGTTCGGTCTCAGCGCTCTCATCAATGTGGTTTTGAGCTGCAGCAAGCAGCTGCTTTAAGCAAAGAAAAGCTAAAAGGATGTGGTGGAGACCAAACCAGGGCTAAAAGAGAGTCAATACTGGAGATTTATCAGGTGGACAGAAACATGATTCCATGATTTTTCTACAGGTGTATGTTATTCCTCTTCCTCTCATTGTGATGATGATGGCTATAGTTATTGGTAGTGGTAGTAGTATCATTATTGTTATTTTTATGATCTTGTTGTCATCATCAGTGCACATCCTTATACAAATCTGTATACACACAAAAAGGACTAAAGTACTCACGTTAGACAATCTGACTAAACTCACACATGAGCCATACCCTGGACTGGACCTACTGGTCATTGTAACTATAATGTTTGTTAGCTGTTGTCTAATGATGTTTTGATGTGTTTGCATGTTACCTTTCCATTGTGTCCTTTGTGCAGCGACATGGACATCCGCCATGTTTTACCTTCATTAAATCACATGCTAATGACACAGCACTTAAAATAACCTTACAAATTAGATCTTACAAAATAAACTTATAAAATAACCACACTCCCCTCTACAGACATCTGATTGGCCCATTAAAATGTATTGTAACACACTGTGCAGGAGACATCTGATCACCGGAGCTCATTGATCCTTTCCAACTTCCTTTTTAGCAAAAGTGGTATTTTATGTTTTATTCTTGAAATGTATTACGATGCAAACTTTGTGTCACATTTTAAGATATGTGACATCAGATATGGTAAAATTAAAACTGCAATTGTGATGGTTCCTATCATATTCCCAGGTTCATCACTACTTTTTGTTATTTATTTCTGTCATCATTGCAGAAATCAAATAAACCCACACACCATCTGCCTCTGGCTGCAGATTTGTGTTCACACTGTGCTGCTCTGCACCATCCACATAACAACATGATTTCCTGGAGAAGCGTCTTTCCATTTGGTGAGCTATTGTTGTCATGCTTCCCTGTGATTGGCCAAGCTGTTTCAGAGCGATGAGACTGATGATATGATTGGCAGGGAGTGTATTTATTAATCACCACAATCTCTGATGTATCTCCCACTTCATCTATTCCTTTCGCACTTTGTAATGTTGCATAAACATGAACCCAAATAGGTGAGCTTGGTGACACCCAGAGATCTACTGCTTTCACTAGTCATTGCATTTGCATGCTTAAAATTGGACTGTCTCTTTTAAAATAAGCCATCAGTTCAATTTGGGATTTTCTAGGAGTCTTGTAGTTTTCTACTACAAGAGCAGTTCCTATTTTTCTATTATTCTATTTATCTTCCTCGGATGAATAATTCATTAAGTATATTAAGTATATGCTCATCTCCTTATTTCAATTTGATGACTGTGCTTTCTATCTATTTTCACTCATTACAGTGGGGAATAACCACTGTTTCTAAATGAAATTCTCTGTGATGTGTCTGGTATTTATTGATATTGACCCTATGTTGTTCTTGTTTTGGTTTATTGACACTGGCCACAGAATATAATGTTTTTTCAGTTGATGATATTGGAAGTTCACCTGAAGTTGTCGTACAAAGTTTCTTTATCTCCTGCTTTCTTTTTCTTTTTTTTCACCTATGAAACCATATGAAACCCATAATAACCATCAGTGTACCAACATATAGCCATTCAGTGAGTGAGCTGCTTTTACTAAATAGCAACAGGCAAGGTCAAATATGCTGTCCATTGTTAGAAAAAAAGGTGTTTTGTATTCCCTCTCACCAGCACTTTTAATTTAGTAAAAATAAAAAGTAAAAAAAAAAGGTATGGATAAACACAGTCTCAGTTCATTCATTCTCCTCTATCTGTGTTTGGCACATTCCAAAGACGGATAGACACAGTTTGGTAAAGAAAAATTGTGATTTACTGTAAGTTTATATGGAAGCACATGTCCAGGAGGGAGAGAAGGACTAGGAGGAAGGAATGGTGATGAAAAAAGAGAGACGAAGAGATGAAGGAGTGATGATGGAGAAGATGGAGGGATGAAGAGAGAGAGAGAAGGCGGGAGAGGGAGGTGTAAGGAAAGCAGATGGATAATGCTATTGGACAGTATTTCATGTCCGACTGTGCCGCCTGCCACTGGGCACACAGCAGGGTGTGTGTGTGTGTGTGTGTGTGTGTGTGTGTGTGTGTGTGTGTGTGTGTGTGTGCTCACTCACATGGTTGTCTTTGTGTTTCAAATGGAAAACGGTGTGTGGATGTGTGAAAGCGAGCATACGTGTTATCCTTGGGTTACAAAATCAGATGTGTGTGTGCGTATGCATGTGTGTGTGTGCATGTGTGCCCACTGTGAGATTAATTCAGCCCAATTAATTAGGTTGAGATTGAAAATGAGACGAGGACACAGCTGAGCTCATCTCTCCTTCCTTCATTCCTTCCCCGATTCCCTCCTTCTATCCCTCTATCCCTGCCTCCTCGCCCTTTTCCTGCCCATTTGAATCCATCTCTTTCCGACTTTCTGTGGTATGTGTTTTGCACACACTCACCCCCATACACACACACAGATGGTCGGTGGAATTACAAGCTTTTTGTACAAAAATGCCTTGAGAGGATGACATGCAGAGAGAGATGTGAAGTGCAGAAATAATAACAGATGTGCTTGTGTGTGTGTGTGTGGGTATGTGTGTGTGCATCTGTGTGTTTGTGTATATGTTAATGTGTGTGAGAGAGATGAAGTGTTTAACAATGACCTTTTCTGAGAGAGGAGATGGACCAGTTTAACCCTGATGTATCAGTTGAGTGTGTGCGACTGTGGCGTGTGTGTGTGTGTGTGTGTGTGTGTGTATGTGGAGAGTGATCTCTCTCTCTGCAGGGTGATACAAAGAGTGTTGATTGGTCCTCGGTCTGCTGAGCAACTCAATTATTCCCGTTAATACCAGTAACACCATGACACCTCAAACAGTGAGCCTATTAACGCACACAGACAGACAGACACACACACATTTCATATATGCACACCCTAAAACACATGCATAGACAGATGCGTGTACACATGCATAAACACATGGACACATACACCCCATGTGAACATGATCATCATTAAACAGGCAGCTGAAGGAAGCAAATACAAATGTACATTTTGTGATGTTTTTATTTTTGCTCAGCAATGAATGTAATCAGAAATTAGCTAAGAAAGAAAGAAAAAAGATAGAAAGCTAAACATCTTTTTAGTTTGATTTTAACTGATTTTAACTAACTATAATTTTTATGAGCAAATGTAGTGCTTTGTGGTGTTTTGCTAAAAAATTGTCACTGTGGCCACTGTTGAAATTTTAGGATATTGGGACATTTCCCAAGATTCTTTTGGCTGAACCACTTCAAGCAGTGTTGAAAAATACAACCACAACACATTACTCCATAAAAATGTAATCACATTACTTCACTAATTACTCAACAACAAAAGCCAACAGCAAATTAGTTGGATTACTCATTACCAAACCAACCTTAACTGCCTGCACTCCTCTCAAAGAGCTATAGTGAATCAGCTGTGGTCTGCCATATGGTTGAGCAGGCAGTTAAAGGGTTAACGTCGGTGTCCAGCTCCTTAAACAGTACAACTCCAAAGTCTCCACACATCTCTTATCCTAGAACTACCTCACCTAAATGATCAGTCATTTTTATTATCATTTACACCTTGCTTGCTTTTCCTGCTACGACCTGCAAAAATGTCATATCTGAGAGGACAACATGGCTGCAACAGATCAGAGAGACTTTAAAAACATCCTCTGTTACACTTATACAATCAGATATTTGACGGCTAAGAAAGACTAATACACATAGATATTTTAATTTTATCTGCTACTTGGAATTTCAAAAGAAGGGCCACAGTACTTGTAAAAGCATTGACTGAAAGCGGACTGAAGAACATGTCTCCTGGTGAGATACAGTGTGCTTATGCCTTGTTTTTTCTTTTGTAATAAAACGACTGAAATATTCTGTAACATGCTGACTGTGTGAACGTGAGAAGGCTCATCAGTGTCATTTACGTGGCAATATATATTTCCAAAGTTTGTTAACATTAGTTTACATTAGCTCCTGCTAATCCCGGCTGAAAAAGGCAGTAGGGGCAAACCCTCCGAGTGTATTGAATTTAGAGTAGTGCTGTCTAATGATACCACATTTCATTTATTGATTCATTCAAGATTGTGTTATTTATTCTCTCAAAAGTCTCACTTAGAATTTCATTGTGGTTCTTCCTTCTCCATTTTCTGGCATATATTCATGAAGTTGAAACAAAACAATGACACAATAAAACCATAAGCTGCACAGCCAACCTCAGAGAACACAGCACTTGGTAAGAAAACAAGCCAGACTACTGTTGGTCAATCCGGGGTTGTGCTTCAGCTTAATCACTAGAATATGAATGTTGCTTTTTCTGCATAAATGTTTGGCTGTTTGGTTAATGTCAGAGGGTCACACGGAGGGGAAGGGAGGAAGACGAGGGGGCGGAGGAGGACGGATCCCTGCGGAGGAGGACAGGATGGATGGATGGCTGGATCGCACGCCACAGAGAGGAGGGAGGGCTGGAGGAAAAATGGAAGGAGGTGAAGGAACGTAAGGTGACAAGGAATGAATGGGAGGCTGTGTGCGTGTGTGTGTGTGTGCAAATGGCAACATCCTCTACAATTTTTATGGCTTGGGAACTGGCCCCCACCCTTTAACACACATGCATACAAATTGTGACTCAACAGGTAAAAGACAAACAGAATTAAATTGTCACTTGTATTTTGACAGTTAGTTATTGTGTGTATGTGTAACATAGTGTAATGTAATATGTGTGTAAAAATTCCTAAATTTGTGCACACGTATCAATAAACAGCACTATGCTCTGCTAAGAGTGTTCTGGGACATTCCGAAGAAAGATTTAAAATGTTTTAAGTAATGCACTTACATGTATTTAATGCAGCTTTCAACTGACATACCAGCTGAATGAAAGCAGTAACTGGTGTCAGATAAAACAATGAAAATACCACATCATCCTGCACGCTGCAGTTAATAGACTGACAAGTCTGGAATACTGGCCGTTGTGCCATTCCTTTGATTGTTGACATGGCCATTTTCAATTTTATTCATATTAACAGTGGAATGACTACTTGTATGTAATGTTGTAGTGATGAACCCTCAGATAATTATCACCCGCCTCTGCAGTTACCCTCAGCAGTACAGAGCTTTATAGCTTCTTCAAGCTAATTGCTTTGCTTTTCTGGCCTGCAGCTGTAATGTTTTGGTTCACTCTCACCACTTTCATCTGTGCCAGTTTCATACGCAGGTGGCTGTATCCAGTTAAAAAACTCTAATGAACCCATACCAACAGCAGATCAACAAAGTTACAGACTAGCTGGTGGACATAGTGAAGCATTTAGCAGCTAAAGAGCCACGTATATCCCTCAGGAGGTGGTGAAGTCCAAACACAGAGTTAGATCCTATTATTTATAGCACCAGTTAAATAGTTTTAGGTTGTTGGTGAAATTCTTATGAAAGGGATGGAACGACCTTCTGTGGAAAAGTCTCCCCCTGCAGGAGCAGGTTGTCAGGGAGTTTCAGCTCACGTGGACTCATTGACTGCACCTTATATGCTGGTAGCAGTCAGCCTGTGTCATCATTTACACTGACCACAACCAAGCAACCTTTTTTTGCAGTGTCTAAACCAGAATTTAAGTAAGTGATCGCTGCTCTTGCACAACCGTTGTCATGATAGTTGTTATGCCAAGGGGACCAACAACATGGTGGCGCACTGTCCAGGTCTCCACATCTATGATGACTGTGTTCACTGTGTTCTTCACCAAGGTTCTTCTCTTGCCTTATCCCAGCCTCTGAGTAAATTGCTTCCTATGTGCACTGATTGCTGAGGTGGGAATCTGACACAACGGAAGTTGAACCACTGGAGCTGCCACTAGATTAGAACAGTTGTTTTCAGGGCTAAATCAGAGTTGGTAACATATAGTCTTTGGGTTTATCATTGGTTTGGGTTTAATAGCGTATGACCCTCTTTTCGTAGAGGGGGGTGTCACAGGTATCTGGCATGTTCACCTGTTTCACTGTTGATGGTTAGCTGAATTATGACTGAAAAATCCTTTCTATACTCAGAGATGTGAACTTCCAGTATGGCCCGAGGAGGCATTATGTCACTTGAGGACCCTCTTCACCCTTTTTCGTGACATTCGGATGTTCACTCTCATCGCTGCATGTTAAGAACTGAAACAGCAACATCAGTTTGACTGATGTCAGAATGATAATGCGATACTTTAATGACACCCAATGGACAACCTGTATTTTCGGCTGTGGAAAAAAGGGAACGAGAGACAGAAAAAAGAAAGCAAGAAAACTGGACGACAGGTCAAATAGAGAGAGAAAATACGCAGCAGAGACAGATAGATGTGTGTGCTCGCCCGCCCCCGTGCTGTGTAGATCCACTAGTGTGTGTTTGCACGATTCTCACAGTGTGAAAAATGTCCACAGTGTCTGAGCAGGAGGAGAATTATCGTCACAGAAACGACCTTCCTGACACCTCAACTCTGACCTCTGCTGTGACCCCTGGGAGGAGTGGGGGGCTTCGGAGGATATGCCTGTTTCCCAGAGAGACAGTTACAACACAGCATGAGCTAAGAATACTCACTGACACACACACATACACACACAAGGAAAATACCATGAAATAGTTATGCAAGCACAAATTCACATACATAATCCATAAGAAAACATATAGATATACACAATACGAACAACACACAAACCCTGGGAACTGCTGGTAGAACATGCGAGGAATGTTGGGCTCATTTCCCTTTGCTGTCTTACTGTGTGTGTTTATGTGTGCAAATCTGTTTTCACCACCTTGTGACATTAAAATACCCTCATAGGGATACAAACTACATATGTTTTTATTTTTTCATGAACCATACGAGGATTACTTCAAGCATTAACATAGGGTGAAACATGGGAGGGGGGCTGTCTTTATATTTTAATGTCTTTATTACATACAGTGCATACATGTGCTAATCATCAGCTAAACAATGTGAAGTATACAAATTTCAGCATTCTGTTTTTTGTATTTCTTTTTGCCATTTTACTTTTCTGTAGCCTGATGTCCGCCAGGCAATCTAATCTAATCAAATTTAACTGAAACTAACATTATCTAATCCAGTCTGATGTAGTTTATATAGTTTTAATATGTATGTTAAATATGTCATACTTTGTTGCTGAATGACAGAAATTGTGAGAGTGACAGAAAGAGATGGACAGAGTGAAAAGACTGTACGTGAAAGCAGATATGGCAAAATAATAATAATAAAACAAAAACAAAACAGTGACATGGAGTGACACTGAGAAAACATTACAAACTCAGAGTAGCAGCAGAGAATTCCCAGACTGCAGGAGCTTCTCTGGGACTGTCGGAGTGAGGGATGAGGGAGTAAAGGAGGAACTGGAATAACCCAGCAGCTGACCTCCATGTGGCGATGGAACTACCGACTCTGAGAAACAGGTTTTCATGTCCATTTCTGCAGTAGTTTAATGATTAAATAGAAGTACTACAGAAATATTTTAACCTCCCCCCCTCCACAATATTCAAGTTAATTCAACATTTTTGTATTTTTTAACATGTAGTTATGAACCACACTGCATTCTCATGCAAATTTGTTATTATCATCTTTCTTAGCCTGTTTAAATTGTTTTTAATATTTAATCGCTTCTTTCCCTTTTGCTGCTGTGCAATGTGAATTTCCCCACTGTGGGACAAATAAAGGTATATCTTATCTTAAAATGTCAACAAACATACTAAATAAATAGTAACAAATGTTATTCTAGACTACACAAATGCTAACAAAAAACTATCTACACTATAATCTTGGGGTCACTATCCAGAAACTCTGTATTAACATTCAGTTTAATCAGAAATGCAGATCTCTTCTTCTCAGTTTCCCAATTGGCTGCCAAAATCACTTTGGGAGATTCCTCAACTCCTCCTGATTCCTTTCTTCCTACTCTCCTCCCTTCTCTTCATTTCCTTCCTGCCCTCCTTCTCTTTCTTCTCTTCTCTCTTTCTTCAAAGTGACTTTGGTGTGTGTATACGTCTGTGGTGTGTGTGTGTGTGTGTCTTTATTCTTGTCCTAATGGAGATTCATGACTCTGTCAGTGGGGAGGTGAGAGGGAGGGACCCTGAGAGACACTGAGGAGAGAGAGCACTATGTCCTGGTTGGATGCTCTCTGTGTGTTGGGTCTCTTGGATGCAGCAAGTTAATGTGATGTTTACATTCAAAAATTAATTTGACTTTCATTTTGATCTTTATGTTTACATGGATCTTTGACAGAACTCTTTTCTACGTCCTTTTAGTAGTACATATATTAATTTTGGTCATTTTCCACCAATTCTCTCTGTGTCCTGGTCACAGCGGCAGCAGGAGAAGTGAGGTAGCCCAGATATGCTTTTCCATGGCCACATCCTCCAGCTCTTTCTGGGCAACAAGACCTCCAGACATAACAACAAAATGTGCCATTAGTCATTTCCTTACGAATCATTAGTAACATTGTAACCAAAGTAATTAAAAGTAGTAGCTGAGATCTGGCAATGTGACATCAACAACAAGTTGCAGTTAGAGTCTACAGCCAGCTAGCAGCTCTGTGAAGTTGTACTTGGCACAGTGGTGCTTTGAGCTAAATGCGAACGTCATCATGCTAACAATGTTAACATGCTGATGTTTTGCAGGAACCAAGTTTACCATGGTCACCATCTTTTTAGGCTGATGGGAATGTCATCATTTTTGCAAATATTTAGTCAAATTGATGTGTTGACCTGATGATGGCACTAGATACAATGTCAGTACAATTCATCCTGAGGAGGACGTGAATGTCTGACCGATTGTCAAACTTATGATGGCGCGAGAGATTAAGTCAGGGGATCACCAAAGTCAGTCTGTGACTTGTATGTCCAACTGGACAATGTTAGCGATCAGACAATGATCAAACTCCCAGTCTGGCCGAGGTTTTTTGCGAAAAATGTGAAGAGTAAAACTCTCCCCAAAGCATCCAGAACAGTCTGACTTCCAGGTTGAACTTTGCCCTACCATACTTATCACAGGTGGATACACTCACAGTATTCCTTTGCATTTAGGGGCCAGTAACAACATTACAGGCACACTCACTCTCAGTTTTACTCTCAGTAAGTTCAAAGGCAATGAAGTGGAGATAAGAACTTACATGATTCTTGCAATTTTTGAGTTGTATCCACGTGGCTTAATGCACATATTGTAAGTTGCTTTGGATAAAAAGTGTGAGCTAAATAAATGTAATGTAGGTAGATATATAAGGTAGAACTGAGCCACTTGGTGCAAAAAACTCATTTCAGCTGCTTTGATCACAACCTAGAGCTCAACAATGGCCTCATTAGTAATGCTGCACCAATCCACCTCAATCTCATGTTCCATTTTACCCTCACTCATAGCAACAACCCACCATTTTGAAAATACATAACTCCAAGAGCTGCACCATGTACCATGTACCATGCACTATACCTCCATAGAAGTATTGTAATAAATAAATAATATTATAGAAAAAAAGAAGACTTTGATGATCCCTTTTAATCCGGTCTCAACATGAGGTTGAGCAGAAAAGAGTTTTCACCTATCTGATGAAATATCTCAACATCTACATGATGGATTGGCACAAAATCTGGGTGAACTGTGAATTGTAATCGCTCTGGATGATTCCTTAACTTTCTATCTAGTGCAATCATCAGAGCAAAATTTCTATTTGTCCAATAATGACCAAATACCTGCAAACCTAATGATCAGCCTCAACTGTAGATTCTATTTAGTGATAATTAGTTAGTGTTACAAGCCTAAAATAAAACAGTAAGCATTTAGTGCAGCCTCATGTGGTAGACTCTTAGTCTTGTTCTTAGGAAAGCAGTTTTGCCGTAGAAAGAAAGGAAGAAGGGAAAACGGAAGTCAAAGAAAGAAAAAAGAGGAGGAGGAGGAGGAGAAGGTGAAGTGAGGGAGGAGAGGAGAACAGACTGTTTGAAAGAAACAATTTGATTCAATTTTCCAGTCAATAAAATACAACCATCAGCTCTGCATACACACACGCTCACACACACACTCACACACAGTGTCTGTCTCCAGAGTGGTGTTTTAATTGAAGCAGGTTACGGTCGTGTCTCGATGAAATTGGAAAAATTAATCAGCTGGAAAACAGTGTGTTTTCTTCCCTCCAACCATCTCACTCTCTCTTTCTCACTCTCTCTTTCTCTCCAGCTCTCTCCCACAGTCTGATATGAGATGGCTGGCAAATTAATTTGTGGGAGCCGACTTTGTTGTATATGATGGTTTGTTTGGTGTGTGTGCTAAAAAGCGTGTATTTGTGCATTTTAATTTGTGTAAATCAGTATTTGCATGCATTTTGTTGCAAGTGTGTATGTGTTGTATGTATGCAAGCATGTATATATGTGTGTCCATATATATCTGTGTGTGTTTTGACCTCAAACCTTGGATCCCTATAAGCCACCCTCTGACAGACACTGGCACATCACTTCTACTTTGTGCTAAGTCTTTACAAGAATCATGACTGACAAGTTCATTAATTAGTTTAGTGTGCGATGTGACAATGGTGTATTAGTAGTATTTTAAATATACTCAGTAGTACTTCAATCAGCCTATAAAGTATCCACCGATGGAAAACGTCAATGCACTAGGTTCCTAAAACCTTAAAATTCACAGAAACAAGAGTAAGAGTCTAGACCCATGCCAGCAGCTCTGTGAAGCTGTACCTAGACACAGCTGTGCTTTGAGATAGAGTCTAATGTCTAAAGTCTAATGACATAATGGCTTGCTCATAATGAGAATGCTAACAAGCTAATGTATGTTGTAAGCTGATGGTGTCGGTAAGGTTTGCCATGTCAGCATGCTAACATTTTCCAACTATGGTAATGACATAGGACAACAGAGGCTGATGGGACTGTCGTTTATTTTTCTCGTACTGGGTCTCATACAGCAGGCAGATGCATTCTGTAAGTCACTAATAAGCCCACCTTCCTACTTCAACTACGTCATTTAGCTTTATGTGCCTTCTTGTGTGCTATGATCAGCCAATGAATGATGACTTGTCCTACAATGCAAAAACTCTCCCTCAATCCAAGTTCTTCTCCTGCATGGTCCCTTGGTGTAATTCATCCTGCTGAACACCGTTTTCCTGGCTTGAATACCTATATCTTCTGAAATGACCCCATGACATAACAATAGAATAGAAAAATTTGTCATATTTCCTATGCACTTATTTCTTATGAGTATTGTGGCTCTGACCCTTTATGCGTTCTATTTCATTTATTATGCCTTGGATTGCACCTTATTTCTGCCCACTGCAAACCGTTTTTTTTTTGTGCTCTTATGTCTTTTTCTTATTTCTTTTAAAGAAGATATTTCTCTCCTGTCTCCAGTCTCCTGTGTCAAAGTCACACACGTACCCCAACCATCAAAGAGCTATTGCAGTGCTATAACAATGTTACACTCACATGGGAGCAAATGTCAGGTAAATGTCATCATGTCATGTCTTATCAAATAGGTCACTTTAAGTATTTCCACATACCAAACCAATAGCCAGTCAACAAATTACTGGTTTGAACATGGCTTCAGAGCATCTTAGCAGCAAGCCATAAGGGGTGAACCACTGCTTAAGTCTGGGTTTTACGTTAGATGGACAGATTCATCTAAGTTTTGTCTATTCACATGGAGGCGTGATAGGATGCCATTCATTGTGGAATGACTGTCAAAGTGGCATCCTGGCACTGTCCACCATGATTTGAGACCTAGGGAAGTTGAGGAGGTTCTGTTTTAGCCAAATGTCCACTGGCACGTGGAGTGACAACCTGAAGGCAACCAATAGTGCATGCTTTGATTCCCTCATGAAATGGAAGCACAGAATTGTTTTTTACTCCATAAAACAAAATGAAGGAAAAGCTGATTATCATGGTCAATGGCTTGTTAATTTTCTATTACATAATTTAGCTGAAGTATAGCAAGAAATCCAGTTTGAGCTCGAAGGCTCATCAAATGCCATAACACTCCACATCAGTTTATAATACTCAGAGATAGGATCCCCACCTGCTGTGTGGCCAGACTGGCCTCATTCAAATAAGACGTAATAAGACTTGCAATAAGGCTACTCCAGTTTGCCAGAAACCTCCAGCTCCTTGGCAATCTCCCTCCTGCCAGCTGCCACCTTATTTAGGTTTTTGCAGTTAAATGAGGAGGTACTGTATAGATAACCCCTCATTCAACTTCATTATTCTATCATTCGTCATCCAAGATGGAGTGCTTTCAATGTGAGCGACAGGAATAAATAGAACCAGGGCATCCAACAAAAGTTCATCTCAAAACGGTGCCCTGTGCAGCACATCATCACTCATGGCCAGTTAGGACATTCCAATAGAAAACAATGCATCAGAACTGATTTTGTTGCTTATGCACACTCGCGTTGCATTCAGTTAGGACAGTAGTTCCCAAACTTTTTCTGCAGGGCCTCCCTTAGGACAATAAAAATATTTTCAGGCCACCCTACCTACATGCACCCGCATAAACACACTCTCAGACATGACCTTTGCTTGCAAACTCCTATAGAAATTATTTGAAACATTTTCTGTAATAATTAATACAGAACTGCAACTTTAGTTTCTGACATCTCACTGAAAAAAAAAAAATTTAAGAACACATCACTTTTAAGAGTGGAAGCATTCAAAGTGACTCTGCAGCTGCATCTTCTAATTTTATATCTAACAATATTCATTGCTTTCAATAGATTTTCTCAAAATTTCCTCTGCACAGAAATGGCAAGTTACCAACTCTCTGGGAATAAATAAAATCCTGCACATAGAGATATGGCTCGCCATATTTTCTTGTCTTTGTTTTGCCAGTTGTGAGGTTTGGTTTAGATTCATCATCTGCTTTACGTTTACCTGGAGGTCCTGTCACAAACTTCTCCATGCTTTGCTGCCATGCAATGCAGCATGCATCATTTGTTTATATCTGGCCTCACCCAGCAGGGTTGCCAGGTCCCCCTAGGGGGCACGCCCCCAGTTTGGGAACAACTGAGTTAGGAAACAGTGTAATTTAGAAATTTTGTTCCCAGCTATCCAAAAAATATGTGCAGCATTTGGTTTCATGTTTTGTGTGCACCCATAATGACAAAGATAGAAATGTTGTGATTAGAAACAATTTACTGATGGGATCCAAATTGTTGTCTCTTATTTTCAAAAAATGGCATTTGTAATTAACTCTGTCATACCCAAGTATCTGTGTGTGCGTGAGTTTCAAAGATATATATAGAGATGGTACCTGATGTGGTCAGAGTGATGTTCAGGGATCACTTCACTGGAGCTTCATCTCATTTCCATGTGTTTGTTGACAGAGAGTTACAGACAGGTTAGCGTGCCAAAGGACAGACTGACAGACTGACAGGATGTGATATAATCCTATTTTGTTTAGGCTGAAGGTGGAGACAGACTGTCACCCTCGGGGGCTGGAAGTGGATGACTGATTGTCCAATCACTGGAAGTGTTGCTGTCTATGCAACATTACTTCAGCCAATTGAGCGTCACCTTATATTAATATGGCCATCAGTCTGCCTGGTAACAAATAACCTAGATGCACTACAACAGGAAGAGGAATCTGGTCTGATTCCTACTAGGACATTAGGTGGTATACAACACACACAGCAAGTTCCTGCAAAGTACACATCAACAGCAACAGTCGTAATGGAAATGTAATAAAACTTTAATGTAAGTGGTATAGTTTAGTCAATAGCAGACACTTAATGACATGGCCTGTGTTCTTGGGTTGCAGTTGAAGTTGCCACCTTCATGGAGAAAAGTAAGTAGGGGACATCTTTCCGTTGGCTATCCAATTCAAGACATTTCACACAAAAGCAGCTGGTGGTCGAGTTCAGGCAGATTTTGTCAATACAGCTCAGTGTATCTATTACATTACATTTAATACATTATAATTAATTAGTTACTTATATTTTGTATTAATAAGTAATGATAAAAATCTGAAGCTACTAAGCAACTAGTGACTAATGTTGTCAGATAAATGTCCCAATATTTTAAAAAAGTTCAATCTTTACCTCTGAAATCTGGCAAAGAAGTATAAAGTTGTGTAAAATAGAAATACTCAAGTAAAGTACAAGGGCCTCAAAATTGTACTTAAATTTATGTATTTGAGTAAATGTTAGTTACATTCCACCACTGAGTGTAGCAGTTTTTGGTTGTTTACGTACTGTCTCAGATTTTCAAACTTGATGTTTTCACTTCCAACAATAATAGAGAAAAAGCTTTAAGGATGACTAACTGATGTGTTTGGCTAACGTAACATGATGGGTTGATGGAGTGTTAACTCCAAAATCCAATAAGGAGCAGGGCAGAGCTGCTCAAGTTACCCTAAACTATGATAGCACCCAGGACTGGGTTCCACACGGTGGTGAAGTAACACACAATGAATGTGCTAGTTGTGAACACTCTGCTTTTTGACAACCTTTGACAACTCTTACATGGCAAGTGTTGGCCTTACAACATCCCTGTGCACGCTGCTTCAGTAAAGACTGACAGGTCTGCTGTGCTTGTGGTGTAAAAACAAAATATATCTAGACATAACTCATCTGTACTGTACGTCTTGTAATATAGTTGATATTAGTGGCTATAACATAATGGCAATAATAGGCTGTATATCACCTGAACCCACACACATCCCACACGGTTAATCTGCGTTTGGTATCTTGGCTCACAAGCTATATATAATGTTTTATCCACAATTAAATGAGATAGAACTGAAACCAAGCAGTGTGGGGGCAAGCCTCTGTGTGTGTGTGTGTGTGTGTGTGTGTGTGTGTGTGTGTGTGAGTATTAGCCCTGGGTTAGTCATTAGTGTTGCAGTGCTAAAGGGAAGGAAGAAGCTAGTAGATCGTGAAACACATTAGCTCAAGAGCCGCTGGAGCAAAGGAGCAAGCACACACACACACACACACACACACACACACACACACAAACACTCACACACACACACATACAAACAGCATTTCCCTGGTCAGCTAATATCTAAGCTGTGAAGGTGTACCTCAGGGCAGCAGCACTTGCCGCAATGTTTTTACTGCTCTAGTGAACATTCACACGCACACTCGTACACACACACTAACACATCCTTGAATGTGTCTGTGCACATGCATATTTATAGTGCTAATGGATTCAAACTATTTTATTTGTGGTGTTGCTCACACACAACATTGCAAATTCACGATGGTATGCACACTTGCATGTGTAGACAAACAAAGAATGTAACCATTCCCCCATACCCCACCTTACCAACACACACACACACACACACACACACACACACACACAAAACACACACAAACATGCACAATACACCAGGTCTCAGTGAGTCCAAGCTGGAATCAGTGATGAGAATCCAAGTTTAAACCTCATTAACTAACAGAAACCCTAGAGAGTGAGATAGAGAGGGTGGAGAGAGAAAGGAGGTGAATACAGAGCTAAAGAAGGAAAGAACGAGACCCTTGAGAATACAGCAGAATTTAATTGGGAACAAAAACTCCATCCAAAGGCATCCTTACTTCTTTAATCATCATTTAGTTGCCACCAGCAGGACGCCGATTTGAAGAATATTGTCAATGAATGTTTTGCAGCTATATCCAGTATAACGTTTTGTCTCACATTATGATAAGAATATTATCTAGCAGCATTGCATTTCCTTCAGAACAATTTTTGTTATTGTGATAGAACTGCGCATGAAATTTTGAGGGGAGAAGTCTATAGTCTGTAGTTAAGCAATATAGTTGATGAGCCAGTGGATGAAAGTAGGTAAAATATAATCAACCTTTTAGTTTTGCAACATTGCAAATGTTTACCTCAAAGGCCCTTTAAATGGTAGATGTCCTGGAAAGTCATGTTGCAGTATTAAGCAGAACGATGTGCCAGATTATTTCTTGGCTGGAAGCAGAGTCAAAGAGTGACTTCAGTCATCATCATGAGGTTGCTTGGCGTTTTAAGATAAGATAAACCTATTCGTCCCACAGTGGGGAAATTTACAATTTTTTTTTGTTTTGCTTTGAAAGAAACATCCATATTCTTCTTTCACCACTGAACAGTACGTCATTAAGTTGTGATCAATATTTTACATTAACAATGTATTGAAGGATTGTATGAATGTAATTTGAAAAGTGTTGCTTGTGGTGATAAATCCACAGATAATTATCACCAAACTCAGGAGTTCCCCTCAGCTCTATGGACCATTTTAGTATCTGGCTTATTCTCTTCGCTCATATCCATCTCATTTTCAGCTGCAGCAGGCAGCTGTTTACACTTAAAATAGCTCTAATAACCAACTGTACACTTCTGGTCCAGAACAGAACCAAACAGTAGACAGGTGAGGATACCCGCTAGCTGGCGAACATAGTGAAGCATTTCTCAGAAAATGCCCAATTATTTTTTTCAGGACGTGGTGGAAACCAAAACAGCTACGAGGAGAGTGAATATCATACTTCCATTTAATTACATTTTTTAAATTGGCATCGGCAACACGCTCACAGAAACTAATAAGAACTGAGAAGTTAAGACCGAGTGACAGGGAGAATGACGAAACAAGCAGAGGAAGTGTGAAAGACAAGGAGATGACGTGTCAGAGTAAAGCAGAGAGAAAAGGTGGCAGGAGAAGAGGAGGACCACAGAAAAAAGGGGAGACAGATTGAAAACCTCTCTCTCTCTCAGAAGCTCTCTGTTGTATGTCAGCCATATTTCTCTCATCAGTGTGTGTGTGTGTTTACATGTTTTTTCTATGTGTGTGAGACAAGCATCAGGTCAACACATGTTTTGCTTAGTTATCACAAAAGAAGGGAGGTGTGTGTGTGTGTGAGTGTCTTAAGAACTGTGTTAACAGAGGAATTGCTTCTATTGTGAGAAGTCAGGATAGTGCAGGGACAAGTACATCTAAATGTCTGTGTGTGTGTGTGTGTGTGTGTGTGTAGGTGGGTGGTTGGGTGGATGAGAACTGTCAGACGCTTCAGTGTCTTCATTGACAGACTACTCTTTTGCTCTTTGCTCTTTCTTAATGCACTGTTCTATTCTGCTTCTACTGACAGACTGATACAGCCTGGAAAGATGAAGGGAGGATGGAGGGATGGAGCAAAGTAAGGATGAAAGAGAGAAAGACAAACACAGTTGGGGATAAACTCTTGTGTCTCAGCACACCACAAAACTTGTCCAAGTCACATAGGTCAAAGGACAACCATAATGATGATATGACGTGCTAAAGTCCGTTAAACAACACCGGAATACAGGACTGGGTTGAGACTACTGGCTATTGAATGCCATATAAGTGTTGTATACCTTCTTTGTTAAGATAAATATCCATTTCAGCATGCTAAGGTCACCAATGAGTACTAAATCTACCATTGTTATCGTTGTAGATTGCATATGTGGCATGTGAGGACGTACAGATTGACAAGTGGAGGAGCAGTAGTTAAAAGGGGGTGGGTTTAGTGAAAGGTAATTTGTGTCTAATTACCATGCTCTAGCCTTGTTTGTGAAACAAAATCATTGCAATGCTCCATTACAACATTCAAATATTGTGTGATACCAATTTCAAACCATAAACCAAACCAGGAATTGTGGTAGTATGCTGTAAATGAAAAAACTGTGCTAACTGTTAACCAATTGCTGAAGAGCCTCTTAAGTTACCTGGCCATTGAAAAGCTCATGCACTTTACAAAGAGCCACCCACAGACATTAGTAATAACTTTGAATATATATTAAAGTGACACTCGCACTGTGTCACTTTAATATGTATTCAAACAGCAATAATGTTGACTGATGTACGTATATAACCTTTATTGGTCTTGTGTGGAATATTGGTACTCTTCACTGTAGTGATGTTTAGATTTTAATATTCTACAAATGCGCTGTAACTCCACATTATCTCAACATTATTTGTTAGCTTGAAATCATTGTAATACCATTGTATAAACAAGTCAATACAATAAAGAACCCTTCTTTGGTGAATGCTCTGTGGAACCTTCAATAAGCCGTTGTTATGCCATGTGGAACCTCTTGCACTGCCCCCAAACCCGTCACGGTCTACAGAAACATTTTAGCCAAATAGAACTTTTCTGGGTGGCCTGATACTTGATGGAGACTACCTGGTTGAGTATTTTTCCAGCCATCTGAGCGTGTGTGTTCAAGAGGGTGAAGGAGATCAGAGAGGCCCGGCCTGCCATCTTATGAGCATTGTGACAGTTTTATAGCGACAGGGTGTGGAAGTCAGACAGGAAGGAGGTACAGGAGACAGAACATAACCCAAAGAAAACACACACAAAAAAAACACCATTAGAGGAGAGAATGGAAGAGAAAAGGGTGACAGGGTCGGTCTGGTCAGAGCTTCAATAGAGATGCTATCTGTTCCAGACTGAGCCTCTAAGCTGACATTAATATGGTCAGGAAAAGGATGAGAGGAGCAGAGACAAATGAGGAGGAAAAGAACAAAAGAAACAAACAAAAAAAACCCAAAGAAACAAAATATTGTCTTCTTTTGTTCATAGGAAAAGAAGACAAAAAAAACCTGAAGACAAATATGAAAAAAATGAAAGTACATGTAAGTTAAGACAAGCTTTAGGGGGACCAGGGGGGAGCCAGAAAGGGAGCTGAGTGATGGAGGGAGGAGGATGAGACTGAGATGAAGACGAGGAGGACTGGACAGACTGAAAACAAGGGAGAATGAGAAAGAGGGAAGGGGGGACGGAGAGAGTAATGAGTGATTGAGGCACCAGTGAGTGGTGGATGAAGTGGAGAGATAACACTGACAGAGGTACCAGCGGAATTACACTCCATTTATTAACAGAGAAATGGAGTGAAGGAAAAATCAACAAGGAGGAGAAGTGAAGGAGTGGCAAATAGAAAAGAAGAAGAGAGAAGAAGAGAGACAAACAAGATTCCACCTATTGTTCATTTGCTCAGTGTGGTCAAGAACCGGGAATGGAGACTGGTTGTGCACTGCTGAATTCTTGCCATGTGTCTTGACTTGTTAAAGAAGAAAAACAAATCTCAAAAATTCAATAAATGTAAAAATGAACCAAGAAATCTTTTAATGCAAAATGTTATTTAACAACCTGCACAAATCATACACTCATACAATCACACATCCTCCGCAACAAACTGAGCTGCTTGACCTCTTGCACTGATAAGCAGTATCTTGCCTTTCAGTTATTTATGTCTCTGCCAGCAATATCAGCTAAAGCTGGTCGTTCTTGGAAGGCTAAAAGTGGCTTCACAAAAATCCCACTGAAATTTAGAAAAGCAACAACAGCCAGTTCTGGCATTTAGTTAAAGCTAAGCTAACATTAATCTCACATTATCATGTTAACTGCAACATTAATGGTCAATTTTGGTACTTTTTGTTAATGTTATTATTGGTTAATGTTATGTTATCTGACTTTTTATTTGGTCATTTCAAGCTTAACACAGACCCTAAAACCAGTGAACAGAAGACAATATTTGCTTTAATGTTGTGCTGTATCTATATTTTTACCTGGAGGAAATCTCAATTTGGGTGAAACTCATTAATTCAATTCTTTGAATTGAATTGAGTACCTTTTGAAACCTCATGCTACCTTTTGAAAAATAATCTAGGGCTTTTGTCTTTCTAGCCTGTGTCTATATCATGGAATGACATCAGTGTATGTATGTTTTTGTGTTTATGTTCATGTGGAGCCCTAAATATTGTTTGTTATTCACCACAGGCTTTAATCAATACCAAAAAGATGCACCTAGTGAAACAAGTGCAAGATTCTTCTTCTCTGACTATTTTTCATCAAAAATGTGACATTTGCACATTTTAAAACTGATCTTTTAACATCAGTCATTAGACAGAGGGGACAGGAAGAGTTGTTTCACACACACACACACACACGCACACGCACATGCACATGCACATGCACATGCACATGCACACACACATACACACATTTGTTTTACAGCATGCCATCAGGGTGTATTGTCCAAACAGCAGGTTGTGTTTTGGACGGCTTACTTGTTAGCTGGAGGGAAACGAATGAATACACACACACACACACAGTCCATCACTGCCTGTGGGATGGGAGCTAGAACTGACGTGCTAAGTTTGCGTGTGTGTGTGTGTGTGTGTGTGTGTGTGTGTGTAAATGCCTTTTTGTAATTCGATTTTCTCCTCTCCATAAACTTGTCTGTTTCTGCCTCTCTATGTCTTTCTACTGCCAATAAAATAGATCAGGTCGGTCTAAAGGCTGTTCATGGACCAGTCACATTAACAAAAAATATTAGTCAATACTAGTTCCCTTTATGTGACTGAAGATATATACTTTTTTGGCATTCAGTAATTTGAAGTATTGGCTTCAGCTCCATGTATAGTAGTATCTTTTCAATCATTTTAATCATTTTACATATTCACTCATAATCCATTTAATACATAGTATACGTGACTTTGACGTGCAGTCAGTCTGCTCAGATATAAACCACTGGACATTACTTTTGTGGACTTTGCTATGCATTCTACAACCGGCTTGGGTGTGTTAACTGGTTTGCCAGCAGATCTACACATAACCAACCCAGGTACACTCATCTATTTCTGGGCTGACCTTTTGGAGCTATGACACGCTTTCCAGAAAATACCAGGATCACCACTCCCTGAGAGTCTGTTAAGGAAACTCATTCAGAAGAAAAGCGGATCAAGGGAGGAAGTACAAACAGGTTAAGGAGATGAGGAAGGCAGCTCCCATTACCTGTTTTTTCTCTCTCAAATGTATGTTCACTATGAAATAGAAGTACTCTGCGCTGATCAAATTTGACTGACTACCGAAACAAAAGCCCATTTTGTTTAACTGAAAGGTGGTTGGCTGACTACATTACAGTAATTTTATTTTTAATTTACATTCATACATTTTGAATGGGATACTAAGAAAACAGGAAATCAATTGTGCACGGCCTTTGCATGGCCATAAATGACAAATGGGTGGCCAGCTTTATATTTTGTGACACTGACTGCTCACAGCATTATAAAATTATCACTGTGTCATTCAGTCCTCATTATCTTGCAGATTCACACAATTGACTGTGATTCTTGCCAATGTCCCTGGCCCTGAACAAACACAGTCGCAGCTCAAAGCATTATAGTTAGCTACAATAATACTGTCTCCAGAGCAGCTGATCAGCCTGTCTTTCTGCTTGGGATTTCAATAGTTGTGACATCACTACCCATACAGCTGGAGCAGTATGTCACATCTGCAACAAAGTAGTAGTGCAATGAACTGTTTTGGAAAAAAATACCCGATGCACATGTCTCAGGGCCCATAATGAAATATTACTCTACCAAAATACAGACAAAAATTGAAAACCCATTCAAAAACCATCCATATTTGCATCAATAAGAGTTGAAGGTTTTTTTGAGCTCACTGACTAGTAGATGTTATTCCAAAGAAGTGAGGGTGACCTGAACATACTCAGCTGCAACACTGTCTCAACCCTTTAAAAATGGTATTTACACAGGGAGAAAAAAACCTGTCAATGACTTGAAAAGGGAGCTGAAAAACAAAACCAAGCTGGTCACGTTCCAATACAAAAATAAAATGGAGGAGATGATTAACAGGGGTAATGTGGCAAGGCATGACAGAGTCGTAACACCATGATGAAGTGAAACCAGCCCAGATACAGAGCCCAGAATCTGCCACCTTTGCAGAGCAGCTGATCACCTTTTACACCAGGTTCAACGGGACCGACCCCATGGAGGACTGGACCCCGACCGACACCAGCTTGTTTGTGATCATTATGTGATAGCCATTAAAAAAATTTGAATCTTGAAGATAACTGTTCAACACAACACAACACAACTTGTACAAGAACTTGAAGCCTGAAAGACAGATGGAAATTTCATTTCTGCACAAACAAAATGATTCACAACTTCAGTTAGGGTTAAGAGTTAAGAATGGACAATGGGAAGTTTAACACACAGGACACATGATAGCACTCAGTGCACAACTGGTAACTGGTACCAGCATTTCAATTATAATGGTCACTGATACTGTGTTCATATCACAAGAGGGAGAAGAAGCCAATGGAAGAGATTTGGCTGTTTTCTTCTAAAAAGAAACTGGGTGTTCATGACCTCATTTAGCAAAACTGGTTCTGATAAACACTCACTGGAGAATGGCTGGAGAAAGAGAGACAGAGATCAGAGAGCATCCTGATAAAATACTAACTTTGAAGTACAGAAAGTTAGACATTGTGTCTTCAGGCAGCCTCAAGGTCTGTGTAAACTTGAAACGCTTGGATGACCTCAACATGACCTGTATATGACCCCACATGACTAATGGAAATCAGCTACAGCAGTCTGTGTTGTGTTGTGTATTGATAGACAAGAACCACCTTTTTTTCCAGAACATTACTGCAGGGTAGTAGTATAGCTAGTAAAGAAACAAAGCCTTCACTCTTGTCACTCTTGCATAAATGCTCTCTGTGTCTGTGGAAAGAACTGCAGCATTTGATTAATTCCAGTGGAATGCTTTGAGGAGATTTGGGGTCAAGGAGAGCCAAGGAATCCACAATTGGTGAAGCTATCATAGCTTGTTAGTTGTAAGTCACCATCCACTTATACTTAGTCACCTCTGTTGGAGTATAACTGCTCCACAGCAGATATATGGCTTTCAAATTGTTATGAGAACTGATGGTCTTGACAAGGGATAGTGTTGAGTGGTGGAAAGTACACTGTGAGGAACTCTGGAACCACCATGTCCAACATGTCATTTATCAGTTGATCTACGTTCCAGCCCTCACCTATGACCTTTGGCTAGTAATAAAAAGATACAAGCAACTGATGTGGATGGTTGGGCTCACCCTTAGAGATAAGGTAAGGAGCTCCCACATCCAGAGGGAGCTTGGAGGACAGCTGCTGCCTCTTCGTGTCAAAAGGAGCCAGTTGAGGTGGTTCAGGAATCTGATCAGGGTGTCTTCTTGGTGCCTCCCTTAGGACATGGGCATGTCCAACTGGTAGGACACTCCAGGGGTTGAACACGCTGAAGAAATTATATATCTCATCTGGCTTGGGAACATCTCAGGCTCCCCCAGAAAGAATGGGGAAACGTTGCTGGGGAGACCTGTGTCAGGACTACCTTGCTTACCATGCTGCTGCGCCAAACCCTGCCCCGGAAATGTGTAACATTTATAATGCATTCTGTGAAAAATAAACATCATTTTTAGTTATATGTGCCTTAACAACTCTACCCAAGCACTTGGTGACTGTTGAAGCTGAGGAGAAAGTGGTTGTAACACAAAGTATAATGTTTCAGTTCAAACACCTGTATGGCTGATTCAAGAGAACTGATTGACACATGACCTTTGACCTCTGCTGACCTCAGGCAGAGTACCTCTGGTAATCTCATAGAAGTTACACTCACATTTCAAAGGAACAATCTCCTCTGAAGTTTTTAGGTTCTTTTATACTATTAACTGGGCATACAGCTGCAGCTGGAATCTCTGTAGGTGTTTGCATGGAAATTATTCAAACCTAAACTGATTCATTTGCTATTTTCATTTCATTTATTTTACATCACCAAGTCAATATTTGATAATGATGACAAATAAATAACAGACAGACTCTGTAATTCACTTTACAGGACATGTGACACATGCGTCCCTCTGGTGCTCAGGAGTGGGACTACTCTTGTCTGCTGCATGTCTTAGAGCTGCATTTTCCCACCTTACTATCTACCCCTCCTCCTTCCATTCTCCCATATCAAAATACACCCCTTCCATCCCACAACAGTTGCCATGGTAACAGTTCTGTCATTTTGGCAAAACAGCATCGGAAGAAAGCTAGATCTGTTAGGCTCACTCATATTCTAATTCTAATATATCTAATATTCTGCCAACCCTGTGATCAGTGAATGACCTGCTCTACCTCCTGGGCCATAACTGCCATTATGTGGTAATGTTTCAGTAAAGCAACAGTTCTTTCAGATCTTTGAGGTGGAAAGAACAAAATGCCTACCATAGAGAATCACGGTGCATATCCTCTTATAGCCATGACTTGAAATTACTATGCTACTGTGTGCCAACCTTGTCACCAGACAGGATAGTTGAAATTTGACATTTATGCAAAAACCTGTTCAGTGACAAGGATTTCTACTTTCAATGCCAACACCTTTCATATTTTTGTTGTCTGAAATATTTGGAAGAATCATGGTTATGGTAAATAACTATGGCAATGTAAAGGCAAGGTAACAAAAACACTTGGGCAACACTAAAATTGACTCTCACCAAAGTGGACTGTGAATCCTTGGGGCCTAACAAACTTGTTGACTGCATTTCATTCCTCATACAACATTTGCAGAGTCAATTTTTGTAAGCTTTTGAAATCTATATTGTTTACCTCCATGTTTGCTAGGAGTCAGGAGCTACGAGTCTTCTGTATTGCCGTTGTTGGCATATTGCTATGTTTCTTTACACACCACTTCTTGAACTACATTCATAGTTTTCATTTCCAGATTTGCACTTTTCTTTGCTCTGACTTACACCAAAAAATATTTTGTCCTTCAATCAAAGTATAAGCTGCTAGAAGAAAATGCTGCAGCAGAAAATCTAGCTTTACGATGATAACTGCATATCAAGGTTTTTGTATTTAACTCAGACAGTTGTGGAGTGGATTAATGAGGTTTGGAGAAGGCTTAGTGTTTCAGTACATAACTTAGTCTTCAGTATAAGCATGCACAAACACTGAAAGTCCCAGCTTCCCCCACGTATTATTCCAGAGATAAGGGAGTAGATTTTCTTGAGATTTCCTGTGTAAGACTGCAATCTTAGTTCCTGGTATTCAAGTGTATAACATGAAATTAAAAAAACAAAAAACAAAAAACAAAAACACCAATCAAAAAACATGACAGCAATTTGATGCAGGTATGTTTATGACGAATATTCACAATTTATTATGTGTAGATCTGTGAAGATTTTACCCTGAACAGTATCCTCTTCCTCTGTATTAGAAAACCCAAACTAAACAGAACATAAAAACACGCACACATGAACTAACAAAGGAACAAACTTTGAAGATTCTATTTATATCCCTCTCTTCACTCCCTCTAATTCTTCTTCTCTAACTCTGTCATCACTTCACCTCTCTCTCTCATGTCTTGCCTATAAATCAGACAGGAGATGGACCACCTCTTAGCCAATCGGGCCAAACTGTGATTGATGCCACCATTAATTAAGCAGGATTTTCTTTTATTTCCAAAAGGCCCATCTCCCTGCACAGCCAGCCTAATGACAATTCCAATTTGTTCATTAATAGATGGCTTTCCTCCTCCACTCTGATGGGTTGGATATGGGGGGATAAAAAGAAAAACTACCTGGCTACAAAATAAAAGGTTGAAAAAATTAGCAGAGGTGACAGCAGGAGTGTTCTACAGAGGAAATGTTTGAGGAAGGTTTTTAACCTTTATTAAGGCTGAGTGACATTCACACTGACCAGACAGTTTGGAACTGCAACAGCTTCTTATGTTACCTGTAATGTTTCCTAGTTCATACAATACAATGTTTTTTTAATCTGTCATATATCAGAATTATCATCATAAGCAAGCCAAGCAGTGATGGTGGGCTTAATGGGTCCTAAAAGCAAAAATATTTCATTTGGATTATTAGAAAACATTCTAATACATAAATGAAACACACAGGGCTTAAGAGATAAAACCACAAAAGTAAGACATCTTAATGAGGTTCTATCTGCTCTATCAGGAGTCGTTCTATTAGAGTGGTGTTTTTAGTTTTATGTATTAATGGCTTTATAAATTGAAAAAAGAAAACATATTCTCTGAGTTGGTTCTTATTTTAGAGGAAACAGCTAAATAAAACCCACAAAACACAAACTATACATTTCATGAAACCACACTCTATATGGGGTTGTTTACAAGTATATAATATATAATGTTCAGTATATTCATTTATAATATATAATTTATAACTTGTTATGGTGAAAAGCCTCTGAAAGCCACTATAACTCTCCATTCAGGATCATAATTAGTATAAGAATTCATATCATTAAGAGTCTTAAGTTCTACCTGCTGTAAAGCTCAGAGTTAGAAATGAACTTGAGCTCTGTTAGACAGCTGGTTAAAAGATTAAAATGCTATTTAACAAGTCACTTTTAAGTCATAGTATATATGAGCCTCAGGTACAGACTGCTGTAACATGCCTATGTTTTACACCGGCTTGTTTTACATCTTGTCACTTTTACTTAGAATACTTCTACAATTTATAATAAGCAAAATTGCTGTTTGTATATATTTGGTCTTACTCAGAGAAGATGTTGAGATACGGACCACATCAGTACCGAAGGTAAATGCGATCTACAATTCCTGAGATGTCAAGGGTTTCCAATTCACTTCAGTTCCAGTTAGAGTTTGTTGGAGCCAGCTATTGGCCATTAGTGGAACTGCATGTTAGCATATTTTTACAATGTTTCCATTCCATTTTCATTAATTTTTCTATGCACATACTGTGTCTTCAAAAACCTGTGTGGAAATTCCTGGAATTTGAAAAAATTAAATAAGTGAAAATACTAGAAACTTTGTTTACAATTTGTGCTTCTAAAATCTTTCTCAGAAAATGTTTCATCGGGGAGCAGCTGAAAACCAAGAGCAGTAACTGAGTTTCAGAAGTTCTTTTATGCCAAATAACTTGTTATTTTCTTTCATGAGAACTATTATGAAAAATACACATTTATTTATTATTAAATATGAAATAGAAGAATATTATGCATATATAGAAGGATGTTTTACATGTGTGATTTGTGCGGGGGGCCAGTGATTGAATCAGGGAAATCTCATTATATAAGGTTGTATATTATAAGGTTGTAATATTTGTGTAAAGTTTTGTTAAATTTATCACAATCACTGAATTTGTAGCATAAGGTGGCTATTAAAACATCTGTCTGAATTCATGTGGTTTGAATTTTTTTTTTTAGGGTCACACATCCAGACCACTCAAAAAGCAAAAAGATTTGCTCAAACTAGGCAGCTGAAATTCTGACACCAAAATTCTAAATGAAACACTCAAAGTTGGACATGAAGGCCCAAGAGATCTCAGTGTCATATCAGCAGGTTCATGGGCAGTGTCTCTCTTGTAATCTTAGTTCTCAGTGTGAGGACCTTCACTGGTCTTTTGTGCTGTCTGTGTGTAATTGTAAAGACAACATAGAGGAACAGGAGAACAGAGGAGGAAAAAAGTTGACACAGTTGAACTGCTTTCAGTCTTTCGTGTTCCAGACATGGCAGTGAAGATCATTGTTCCCACATTGGACTGTGACATTGTTTTGAGAAAAAAAAAAAAAAGATTTCTTATACCCAAATACATAATACGCAAACATAAATGAAAGTCAGATGACAAAATATAGAATTTTCTAAAGACTTTAAAAGTTAAAGCAATATTTACAACTTTAGTGATAATCTAATAATGACCATAATATTTGCACTTGAGTGTGTGCAAAATTGTATTTTGTGCTAAAACAAATATTTATAATTTTACCTTTCATGTTTATCCTTTATATTTAATTTTTCTGTTTCTTACATCACATTGTCTTTGACCAAATATATTGCTTCTGTATTTGACAAATCAACCATAGCTTCTTCAGTCTTAGTCTAATATATATAATAGTATAAAGTAATACATGTAATGATATATATTATTGTATATTATATGTAATATATTAAATTGTATTATAATAATATATTATTAAATTTACACAGTAAGATAGTATGAAGATTTTATAAAATATAATAAGAACAATAAAAATGAACTGAATCCAAACAATAATTAACACACAGATAATTAACAACAATAGCAAAATATTCTTAATAGCAGTTTATTATTATTATTATCATTATTATGTGCATGTTAGTGTGTTTATTTTAAAGAAATAACTCTTTTTTTTAACCTTTTAAAATATTTTTTAAAATGGCAGAAATTATTGAGTAAGGACTCCTAAAGAGAAAAACTGAACCCAAACTGAGCTCTAGAGAATGAAAGAGAATCTGAAACTAGATCTGCCTCACACGCTCCACTTAGCTTCCTGTCTGACCACTTGGGGGCGCTCTGACATCACACATCACTCCTCTCTCCTCCTCACCCTTGGATACTTTGGCCATTCATCTCAGCCCCCCAACTCCCACCCCGCTCTTCCTCCCATTGCATTCTTCCTACACTCCTTACTCTATCTATCTATCTATCTATCTATCTATCTATCTATCTATCTATCTATCTATCTATCTATCCAATCAAGCACGGCCTCAGCTAAGCCTCTACAGTCTCATCAAAAGTATTTTGTTTCTTTCAGCACCCACAAGTAAAGATACTCATGCCGACATCTATCTGTGTGTGAGTGTGTGTGTGTGTTGCTGTAAATAACCCTGGCATGTACAGCAGTTGACTGTGAGGCAAAGACAGCATGACAAACAGCATTCTGCAGGCTTAAGGTGACACACATGCACGCACACACACACACACACACACGCACACAAATACCACAAATACAAACCACAAACCTGCATTTGTGTATATGTCTATATGTAAGTCAATAAAATGAAAACAGCAGCAGCAGCAGCAGTGAACCTTGTGACAAAAATAAATGAAAATAAAATAAAATGATTAAAAAAACAGACTACAGAATGTTTTCACTGAGTGAGAATCTTAATAGTTGGATATCTCATTTGGAAGCCAAACAATGTGCTCTGTTCAGCAGCCCCATCCTGTCCTGACCTTTGACCTTCCAGGTGACAGTGTGGAGCTCTGATAACAGCTCGATGCCCCTGCAACTCAAAAGCAATACTTTACTCACCAGCAAACATTTTACTTTAAATTGACTCAATTCTCTCAGTAATATACGGTGGCATATTACTGAGAGAAAACACACTTTTTAAAATATGTTTTTAATTATCCATAATGCAATAACACATCTTCACTAGAGTATATAGTCAATAGAGTCCATATTTAAGCAAATAATATAATGTATGGATGTGAATATTAATATGAAAATGCTCCTAACATGATTTTCAGAGAACTCTGTTGTCTGTGCTTGCATCATTGAAAAACTAATGGCACATTCACAGTTAACTGAGTTTTGTTGTTTGGGTCGGATGTATACAGCACACACATAATATGGAAGTAATGAAAATTTACCTGCCATTTAGCATGTAATTAACTGAGAATCAAGAAGGATTGCTGGTGCATTAACACAGTCACTGGCAGTCTCAAGTGTCGTAGTAGTCCTTGTTCCAGAGTTGAATGGGAACTATATGTTAGAAATTCATTAACTGATAGTTCGTTCTTGGTTTTTGATTCAGGTTCCTTCAGTGTTTCCTTTTAGCGATACTTTAAACTCTTACTTCACCATGTTTTAGAGGCCAATATTGCACTTTTTACTCCATCACATTAATCTAACAGCCATACATTGCATGTCCATATGTGCTGATGTGAATATTCAGTACTTTAAAATAAATTTTAAAAAAGCATTGTAGTAATTGCCCGAGAGTACTAATTCTAATTTTAATAATAAAAATATTTCACTTACTTTCCTTGTAACTACTTTTTGGTGATGATACCTCTGTACTTTCACTTACATAACATTTTGCATGCATGTCTTTTCTTGTAATAGGGCCTTTTTATTTTGTAGGGTATTTTTAAGTAAGATGACTGAATACCACTGATTCCCCACTGCTCATGAATCAGCAAAATGCATTCATATGCTAGATTTCACCAACCATACGAATGGGAAACAGCCATAACACTGTCTTTTCCTCTCTTGTGGTGAATTTTAATGTTGAAATCCTGCAACAACAGGGACAAGGGCATCAAATGCTGGTTGTTGTTGCACATTTGGGACAGGAACACTAAGGAGTTGTGGTCTGACTACACAATGACGAGCAGTGAGCTGGAGCTGACATAAACCTGCTAGGCCAGGAGCAAAGCTAGGGCTTCTTTCTCAGTCATACTGCAGTGTGTTTGGTGTTTATTAAACTTGGGGAAGAAACAGGGTGGGTGGCCAGCCCCTTAGGCATCTCCTTGCAGTAGCAATGGCCCACGACCACTTGCATCAACCTCAAATTTAAAGAGACATGCAAAATATAGGGAAGCAAGAACAGGCACACTACAAAGAAGAGCCTTGTCCGACTCAAAATCTTCATGGCAATAGAAAGACCACACAAACAGCTTTGGGGACTGGACAAAGTAGTCAGGGGAGTGACTATGTCTGCATAATTCTTACATAAACTATGATGGTATCCACACATCCTGAAAAACTGATGGAGCTCTAGACTGGCACTGGAAAATCTTTCACTAGCTGCAACTTTACAGTGACAGGAGACATTTGACCCTGACCTATTTACTTGCCTAAATATGCCACTACTGCCTTTCCAAATTCACACTTTACAGGGTTTAGTGTCTGGGAAGCTGTTTCAGTGTTGCCATATGCTTGGACCAAGTGAACGAGTGGGCAACAACATAATCTAAATATGCCTCCCAATTTGAAAACACATTAGACATAAGCTGCTGGAATGAAAGGCCAAAAATGATATGGAGGTACAAACACAGACATTTCTGAGGTCTGAGGAGTCGTGGAAACCTGCCAAAAACCCTTGAGCTGGTCAAGTTTTGCAAAGCCAACATAATCAAAACAGTCCTCCAGCCGCATTGTCCACATTATAGCGTCGAGCTTTCTGTAGTCATTGTAAAAATGAAGGGTTTGATCTGATTTTGGCACTAACAATGATGGGGAACTCCATGGACTAGAGCTAGATACTCAACTTCCCGCTGCATAATAGCTCTCTTTGTGGGATTTACTCAATAAATGCATTTTTTATTGGCCAATGTTCACCTACATCAGTTTTATCTGAGTGTATCAGCAAAGGATCAGGATAACTGCTAATAAGTCTGACTACATCATTGCAGGCTGCCACAGGAACATGTGACAAAAACACATCCAGGTCATGCATCAACTTCTGCCCACTTCAAGGGCTTAAGACATTTGCAGCAAGGAGAAAGATGTGTGTCAGATGAGGGGAAACTGAACATGGAGGAAGAGGCAACTCCTGTGTGGAGGCTACCCCCCTCCCCCTCCTCTTTTGACTCCAAAGAAAATATCACCACTTAACGTTGACAAAAAACTGAATATATCCCTCACCCTGAAAGGACTCCAGAGTCAAGAGACTATAATAACAGGAGAGATGTTTTTTGGATCGTTTGTGGGTAATAACAGTAGTAGTTGTAGTATTTGTCCTTTGGATGTGCTGCCTGGCTGGGAACACTCAGTGCGAAGTGGTATTTTTTGGAAAATAATAAATTATTGTTTGGACACCATGCAATTTTAGAAAAATGTTGTAACTGTACTTAGTTTAATAAATCTCATGAAAAAAGCCCCAATTCATGTTACACCCCGGCGGAGGGGAAACCCTGACTCATGAAAATGAGACTTCCCTCTTCCCAGCTCCCAAGAACCACCAGCAACAATTACAGTCCTCAAAGTATTCATTTATCACAATTATTAAAGGGGCATTTTGGCTTCAGGGTGAGAAAATAAATGAACTAATCAACCTGAAGTTACCAAAACAAATCTCTTACCTACCTTAAGTCCTAACTCTCAACACAGGAGAAAATGATCAAACAGAAATACTACCCACCCTCACAGATCCCAAAGTGTATACCATTTTCGATTGTCAAAAGTTGTGGATTGCACTAATAAAATCACTCCATTCCCTCTCGTTTTTTCCTTACCCCTCTGTTGAGATACCTCTCACACTGAACCAAAACTTAAAGTTGGAGCTAGAAACACTGCAAACCACTGACCAGAGAGAATCTGAACTACCAGAGTCTTATTATTGTCTGCACACTGATTTCCCAAACCTTCCCTTTTCTTTCAGTAGTCTTTTTTCCTTTCTCAAACAAAGCGTGTCTTCTTGTTGTAATAAACAACCGCATACTGAGAAGAAAGGACATGAAATATTCAATGTATATTCCATGATTCCATTGTCTTGTTTGTGTGTGCATAGCGAGTGTGTGGATGAGTGAGTGAGAGAGAGTTGAGTGGCAGAAAGTGACAGTAAATGTGAGAGGAAGAGGTTAGCAGTAAGTTGTAAGTCTGGCAGTAAATGTACAGTATAGCCAGGGCTGTTTCTAGCTTCGTGTGGGCCCTATGCAAGATGCTGTTTGGGGGCCCCTAGTTTGTCAAATGCTTATTATTGCAAGACCAGTGAGGCGATCCTGTCCCATGGATGACCTGAAGTAGGTCTTGATGAGCTTCAGATTTGAGAAGCTCCCCTATGCTGAGGCCACAGTCACAGGCAGAGTGCAAGCGATTCTCAGGGCAATCCACAGATTGGGATACAGGCAAGGCAAGCTTGGCAAGTTTTTTTTTTTTTTTTACCTCCACAGCCAGCTCCTTTCCATCAATTAGTGATTGCACTAGTGTTTGCAAACACTAAAGCTGGGTTGATGACAAATTCTCACCAGCTAACTAAAATTTATCCGAGGTAGCGGAGCGAGCTAGTTAGCAGGACAAATAAACAAACTTGCTAAAAACTTGGTGTTACACCTCCCCCATCCACCCACATCATGAACTAATGCCTTACCTTTATCCTTTGTACATTTTTCTTCCTCCAGTTTTTTCCTCTTCTGTTTTTCTGCTCCACCAGGATAATTTCTTTTAGATGCCATTACGGTGTTTGCCTTGTTTAATATGCTCACTAACGGGAATGATGGGCAGCTGTCAATCATTCCCATTGTACCTGTTGGCGGCCCGTACGTCACTCACTGGGTGACAGTGCAGTCCAGCAATTATGACTTAATTATGCCACAAAAACACCAGCCACAGCTTATCATTGCAGTTTATTCTATTTATATCCTACATTTATTTTTTGAGGATATAAGGGATATAATAAACACATGAGTTAGCTACAGATAAAGACATGTCATTTTAATTCTCCTCAGATGAGGCTGAACATGCAGCTTTGGGGCCCCCTGATGGCTTGGGGCCCCTATGCATTTGCGTAATCCGCATATAGCAAGAAACGGCTCTGAGTATAGCTTACAGTGTGTCAGTCAATAAATGCTGCAGCTTCTCAAGACCAAGAAAAGTCTTGTCTCATCAGCTGTTTCCCAACTGCTGGAAAAGTGAAGGGGCTTCGCCATGACACAACCCCACCTGCATTTATGACTACTGTTTGTGGTGGAAACCCAAAACAGATCTAGCGTTTAGCTACATTTTCCTTAGATACACTATATACTATACCTCAAATAAGCCACATATACTTATCAATGCTTGTGATCATTTAATTTGTGCTGTTTGCTAGGCAAAGGGAGACTTTTATTCCCAGACTTCATGCTATACTGCAGCACCTCTTCCCAGGGAACATATCAGTACCACTGTAGAGTGGCACCATTCCTGGGGAGATTTGTTGTCTTGAAGACAAACTTGAGGGTCCTTTCCCTACGCTATCATTGTATAACTACGGTGAGCTCCATGGGGACATGCAATGGATGAGTAGTTAAAACACTAGTACCTAGCTAATCAGGCACACACAAACATGAAGCAAACACATCGAGCATGATTAGGAAGAGGAAGACGAAGAGAGACGTCTCACACTCACGGCAGTTACAAGCTGCAGGAGAATCATCTCCAGATAGAGACAGTGAGACAGATGTAAGGCTAATTAACAGCATTACACTGGCGGCTGCTGCACTGCGGGAAGTGTGGTGATCAGTGGTGAAGGAAGTATTTAGATCCTTTACTTAAAGTGACTATAATTGGTATTTTTATAACAATGTATAAAATGGCAATGAAAACAATATGTCAATGTGTCTCTGTAAGCGATGAACTTTTAGAGTACTATCAGCTGAATCTCCTGCTCCCCTCAGCTTTAAGGACCTTTATAGTGAGTGTCAGCTCATTGTTATAGTTCACTCTCACACTGCATTGTTTTTAGCTACAGCAGGCAGCTGTTTGCAGTGAATAAGCTCTAAAGATCCCCTGTACACTACCTGCTCAGAACCAAACAGCAGGCAGACTAGCTGGTGAACATCTTGGAGCTTTTAACAGCTAGACAGCCAGATATTTCCCTCAGGAGTTGGTAGAGATCAAAATTACAAAAATACATCAAAACACATTTGCCAGATAAAAGCTCACGTTGTTCCATAACTGATGCATATGCAAATAAGCGAACAAGTTTGCCATATTAACTTAAAAGGTGATCATATTTCAGTGTTGTGCTTGCAGCTGGTTTCTGCAATATAAAAACACTCTATTACAAGTACAAGTATTATTTGTATGTGTAGCTTTGGATTATTATGATCTATGCATTGATCTAGTACATTTACTCTTGTATTTGGTTGAGGTGAATAATTTTAACTGTTATATATGCTGTTAAGTAGTTCAATCTACAACAGTGAAGCTCTTAACTTAATATTCATATCAATACATATTCAAGTACTGTACCTCTGTACCTACTGTACAAGTACCTCAAATTTAGTGTTGATCAATGATCAGACCACTGTTGCCTCAACAGGAGCTGCCTCAAGCTCACTGCTCATCTTCTGTGATTTAAAGTGTGAAAAGATTCAGCAAAATGTACATGTGATATGTATTTCACTGGCCAGATGTGGTATTTTAAGAGTAAATTGAAATGTAACTGGTTTGGGGCCAACTACGTAAATAAAAGATTCAGTATTTCTCCACCAGAATTATTCATTTTATTTATTCATGGTAGTGAGGAGAAGGTTATGGAGCAGCATTTAGACCTTCGTGTTGATAAATAAACCTCACACAAAATATAATTTTACAGTTTACTGAATAAAAGCATTTTGAGAAATGCATGTAATTAAAAAATACTTGGGCTATGGATTAGGGAGACATGAACTCATGACCCCTGTATTTCTGAAATTCTGGCTGCCTCCAGCAACGTCACTTGAACATTCTGGGTAAATGAATTAAAGTGAAGAATTTCATAATTTCCAAGCAATGGAAATAGGAAGGTAAGAGGTCATAATAGTTTTGGCTCGGCTTTAACACTGTTTGCATATGTGTGTACGTCTGCGTGTTCATGTGTGTGTGTAGATTTATCTCTTTTGTAGCAGCCTCTGAGAGCAGCAGCATCTCCAAAACAATTTACAGCCGACACATTTATAGTCCTCTGTCGTAAAAACACCAGATTGATCCTCTCTCTCTCTATCATATTCAGTGCCGTACGCTCCATTAAAAAACTCTGCTTCAATATTTTAGTGTGTTTTAAGCGGGCATATTTCTGGATGTCCCTGGCAGCCTGGACCCTGGGGCCCTTTAGGGCTCCCAAAATATTTGAAGAGACATAAAATCGCACGCGTCCATAATGTAAACCAATACAGAATATGGCCAATACCATTAGGACGAATCACACACACGTTTATAATACAAGCCATTATAGAGCGTGGTCAAATAAAGAACATTTACAAGGATTTGTCTGATATGGCCTCTTGGCAGCAGATGCCCACACTGATATATTTGGACTGAAGCTGACACTTTTCGATACTTATTTTTTGCTTGTTTATTCTAGAAATTTTTACTGATTGGTCCCACTTGGCCCATTGGCTTTACGCTGGGATGACGCAGTGCTAAATAAAAATCCATGTTTTAGGCTCTGGGGAAGTTTATTAGAATATCAGACCTTCATGGAATAAACTTTTATAATAGAAACATTAATATTGACCTTGTTTGCAGTCGAAAGAGTCACAGCAACAGTTTTACAGATGTCTTTTTTATAATGTGGGGACAATACTATTTGGGTCATAGGGATTTTTTTTTTTTTTGAAATACCATGAGTGGCCACTGGGAGAAATTGGCAGCAAGGCTACTGTAAGTGGCAGCGCATAATCCTGTTCTCTTAATACATCCATGGAAAGGAGACATGTAAAGATAGGAGAAAGGAAACATGGAAGAGAGGACAGCAGATGAGACGTGGAAAGGAGAGAAGAGGAAAGGACACATGAAGGAGACACATAAGCAAATAAGAAAAGAAACATCAATCCAATGTTTCCATCATGTTTTCTACAATGTTTGAATGGACTATAGAATTAGTACCACCAACTGCTTCTATTCATATTACAGTAGTGGATTGATTTGCATCTTCTGATGATTTTCTGGGAATACTGTTAAAATGTGTTCTACACTTCGATATAAACCTGAGTATAGAAAGGAGACATGGAAAGGAGAGAAGAGGGGGAAAGGAGAGGAGAGGAGAGAGGTGCCATGGAAAGGCGACATGATGAGGAGAATAATTATATAGGTATAGTGGGAGTGTGTGTGTGATAACTTTTGAACTCTGACCCTCTTAATCCACCCACCTACACAGTCACACACACACAGCAGACAGACAGTGTGTGTGAGAAGGATGGAGACAGAGGCGTCCCCCTGTCTATCTCTCTCTCTCTCTGTCACACTCGCTCTCCCTCCTCATTTCTTCTTCTCTCTCTCAGACAGGATCGCACAGCTAAAGTTCACACTGAGGTCACCTGCAGAGCATGCATGTGTATGTGCACGTGCTTTTGTGTGTGTGTATGTGTGTGTGTGTATGACCAAAGACAAGGTAAAAGTAATTATTTAGTTATCTCATATTTTTATGGTGTACAAGCTACAATTACTTTACAAGGTCAAATTCTGCTAATGTGAACATAATCATTTATTCATTTTACTATTGATAAATCATAATAATCATTATACTTTTGCTACTATTATACAAGGTACTATTACATTTTATTAAAATTAAATTAGTTATAATTAAAATTGAAAATAGTAATACAATAGTAAGAGAGAGAGACAGTTAAGAGGTTAATGATATGCCTTCAAATTGATGTGATCATAGAAAAATCCATGTTTGGTATTCTTGTGAAAGGAAGCCAGTTAGACATTACATAGCTGTAATCATATGCTATATAGTAATATTACAAACATGAACAAAACAACACAGTGTGTTATAACTTAAACTTTCAAAGTTACATCCAGAAAGAGGATGGCAATGGTTTGGAATACACACTGTATGTAAGCATTCCACTTGGATGTGATTCCAATCTGGATCCACCAGAGCGTCAGTGAGGTCCAACACTGATGATGATGAGAATGTCTGGCTGACGGTCTGTGCTCAGTTCATCCCAAAGGTGTTGGATGGGGTTGAGCTCAGGACGCAGTTAAGCCAGTTAAGATCTTCCATGCCAAACTGTGAAAACCATTTGTTGATGGAGATGGCTTGTGCATGGGGGAAATGTCATGTTGAAACAGGAAAGGGACTCACACAAACTGTTGACACAAAGTTTGAAGAACACTATTGTCTAAAGTATTTTATGCTGTAGCGTTAAGATTTCAATGAAAAACGAAAAGTACATAGGCAGGCAAATACAGAGACATCTGGAGATCTGGAGCTATTTAGTTTAGTTTGGAAAGTGAGAAATGCATGCTGAGAGAGAGAACCAGGTATATATAGAGAGGGAGACAGGCAGGTGGACAGACAGGCAGTCATGAGGTTACTTAGTGTTTGAGTTCAATACTGACCAATACACTGCTACCAGCCTGGCGTCACCAGCACTCTGTGTGTGTGTGTGTGTGTGTATGTATACGTCTGGCGTCACTCAGACAAGCCACTTGTCCAAAACACAATGTCTGCGTATGTGTGTGTGTGTGTGATTGATTTAGGTGGAGCCATGGAGGTAGAGACACAGAGTTGTTGCATTTTCAGCCAAACTGCAAAATCAATGCAAAGTGGATTTGAATGAAAGGAGTACACACTGCTTTCATCCAGTGTGTGTCTGTGTGTGTGTGTCTGTGAGACCCAGCTGGTAACCCACGGCGACAGAGCACTGTCGGCCATTACAGCTTTAGCGTCTCCGCAGCGACCATTAACGATAATGTTGTTGTTGCCGTGGCTACAAATACACTCGTTCCACTCCATTTGCATTTGGAGAGGGAGATGGAGAGAGTGAGGGAGGAATAACAGAAGTATAAGATGAGAAAGGCAGAGAAGAAAGAAAGACAGAGAGAAAGAAATACATTTTTTTCTCTCCTGTGTGTTGTCTGTCTTAGCCCCCTCTGTTTCTTTAATCCCTGTGTAAACGTGTGTACATTTACACAACCCGGTCAGAAGTCTAGAAGGCTTTCAGTGTGTGACATCAGCATTAACAGTTAAACTTATGGCATCCAGTTCAGCCATGGCTCTGATGGCTGGAAATCATTATGAGTCAATTTGACACTTGCTGTATTGATGCGCTGATGCACTTTGATGTTTCCATATGTGAACTGCACCAACTTTCATTACCATGAGAGGCACGTCTGCATGCAGAGGAAAGATGGAAAAGCTGTAAGACAAGACGAGTCAATCTTTCCTTTTGTTCCTGTTTGGACAGGGAAAAGTCACCCAACTTGCTAACTCCATCACTAGAAATATTGGATGATTCTGCAAAATCTTAAATTATCCATTAGTCCATTTCTAACACAGGAACTTTTTCAAGGAACCTTCAAAACTTTACTGGCCTTTCACCTAGCAACCTAAAGAAAATGTGACTGCAATTCCACCAAAATGACATACACGTTATGTTTTAGTGGCAAACCCTGTAGTGGCAGTAGAACTTATGATGGGAGAAAAGGAAGAAAGTGATGTTGCTATCAGTGTTATAGAGTGACACAGTCCATGTAGGAAGGAGACCAAGGTGAGTGAGTGGATGGGTCAACAAACACTGGACTCTAACACGGGAGGCTGCAGATTGTTTGACTTATCATTGTTTTATTGAAGCGTGACCATGATTGTTCCATAACTTTATCATTGTACCCACGACATATCCCCTAACCTGAACAAATGACCTATTTTAACCCAAACACAGAATGTCTTTGTGTGTTGCCACATCATAAAACTCATTTAGTATTCAACACTGACTTCAGCAAGTGATGTCGACCTAGCTTTTTCTTAACACTTTATGTAAAAAAAGAAAAAAACAAATAACAAAACAAAACAGAACAAACACACAAGTAAATATGGTGTGTTGCCACAAACAAGGTGTGAAGCTATTTGTACCAAGAAGTACAAGTTTAACCAAAGTGGAGCCATGGGTTTAAGATAAACTGACCAGTGAGTTCATGTATGGTTCATTCATTGATTTTTATGGCCACCTTGGGTCAGCACAACAAAGTGAAGAAGTACAGTTTATAACAATATTTATTGAGGTTAGCAATGGCGATTAGACTCCATCACTATGAAGAATCTGGATCCTCCAGAGTTTAGACACTGGTGGTGGAGTAAAGCAGGTGGGTAATGGGAATTTTCTGTTGAATCTCTCTGGACATCCTAAAAGTAATGTAGAGGTTTTAGTGTATCAAATGTGAAAGATTTAGTGTTGTTTTCAGCTCTAGCAGGCAGCTGCCAAGAAAAGCTCTAAAAATCCACTGTACATGACCTGCTCAGCAACAGACACAGTTTGAGTGGTAGTTCTAAAAGTAGAAGATGAGAGAGAAAATATCTTCCTTATACAACTTTGGCCTTTCATTGTGATTTTCACCTAACTCTGCCTGTGTTAACAAGTTGCCTTTCCATGATTGTACACTCAGCTCCTCTGAGTGAAAGTCTTGTGTTCCAGCACTCCTCAGAGAAGGACAGGTATACAGTATGCTGTTTTTCCATCCAAAGTTTGCACACATTTAAGCCTTTTCCAAAAAAAGCCTGTTTCTCAGCAGGATGATATAGTCATTATCTACTTTCCTCTCATAGAGGATGGTGTTGAGTTTCCTCGGCTAAACGAGAAAGAAAAGGAAACAGTGAAGCTTCTTTCCTCTGAGAAGTCAAGTAATCTTCTCATTATATACTTCCAGGTCAGTTTACCTAATCAAGAAACTTCCTAATCAAAAAAGACTTTAGACTTCCTCTCTGTCAGTCTGCTCCCTGGTGACATGTGCTTGTAAGTGTGCGGGCGAGTTATTGCCCAAGGTAACACAGAACAGCTGTGCATTGATGGAGGAAGCAAGGTTGTTGCTCAGGAAGACAGACGCTGATTAAGAAGTTGACTGAATGATTAGGGAACAGGCAGGTACCTCCTGCTCTTACATCAACACGCACATCTCCTTTACGTCACACACAACTTTACTATCGAATTCATACACGCAGACAGACACACAGTGTTAAGCAGTGCTATGGCTCCAAAGAGAGAGCACAGTGGGGCGATAACACTTGGCGTAATGCCCCTTTAAAAGGCAATAACAACCACAATAATCACCTTCCTCCATCTCTATCTGTCTCTATCTTGTTAAAAATCTCCTCTCTCTGCTTGTTTTCACACTTGAAGTTGTCGTTTTGAATTTCTTCTGAAGCTGTAAAAGGTTAGCAAGCCCTCGCAGCTTCTGTTACACTTAAAAAGCAGTAATGTTAGCAGTAATTACCTTCCTGCCTCTCTGTCTGTCTCCACGCAGTCACAAACCCCTCTAATCGCCCCCTTCACCTCTTCTGCTTGATGTGCTGATTCGATTTGGAAGTTATAAAAGGGCGTGTGTGTGTGTAGTTTTTAACAGTGTTTATAAAGCAGTAAAATCAACAGTGATTACAGTTCTGCATCTCTGTCTTTATAAAATCGCAAAGGACTCAGCTTAGAAGATATTTGCAAGCTGTAAAAAGGAATTATCTGATGTTAAGAAAACAGAAGCATTAGCAGCAACTCCCCGTCTTCACCTCTGCTAAGTTATTTTTATCGCCTCATGCATGTTGTACCTAAGCTGTGCTAAAAACGATGAGAAACATCTAACATCAGTTAGACACAACAAGTGTCTGACAATAATAACAACTAAATAAGATTTCATCATGGTCCCTTCTGAGGTTTAAGTTAAAATGTTATGTACACATTGTAGTTCCAGCAGAACATATAACATCTCACATACATCAGCTGTTTGGCTACCAGTTGTCTAATAACGTGTCAAGGCTGGCACGGGACATGTAACTTTAACCTCAATCTTTTAGTATTTGTACATAGCCATTAAGTGCACACATCACTCTGCAAGAATCTTGTTTTAAAATGAGTCATCTTCAAATTGTACACTTTGACTTACCAACAGTTCAAAGCCAAAGATACTCACTGTGCAATTACATAAGGCTTAGAATAACAGCAGATCCTGCCAACTGAACAGTAGAATTAAGTTATGTTTGGCAGTCATCATTATTATCAAAGTACTTGTAGTAGTAGTAGGGATTTTCTGATCAATTCAGCTAGTTAATATAGTTGGTGACTATAAAAGCATTGATTATTGAACTGAAATGTAGGGTTTGACCCTACCACTAAACTTTACCCCACTGGGTTGCACACTGAAGTGTAGGGCGTTCCATTTTCCCTTTAGCTCCAGAGCAACTCGTCATCCGGCCCATTTGCATAGCCATGGGCAGGAATAGAAAATGAGAAGTGGAGGAATTAGAATCCTGGTGAAGACTAGGGCTGTACCCGAGTACAAATTCATTACTCCATATGCGCAGATAATGAGCTCTGAACAGATAAGAAAGACATTAAAATATAGATGCAGCTTTGCATAGAAGACCATGGATGTATTAAGACAACTGGTATTCTAAGATGGCTCCCCATTTATTGTTATGACAGTTGCTCAGTTGGCCATCATGTGCAAAAACTGGCCACAGTGCCAAAATCACCTCCCAGCCCACAGCTGTTCCTCTGGGCTTGGTGAAGACCCAGTGGGGTTGAAAAATGTGTTCTTTCTGTCCGGTACAGTTTGGGAGATTTAATCCGGTGTGCAGATACTTTCTACTTTCTACCAGCCACCAGCTGACAGAAAGAGTTTCCCAGAATGCATTGTGTACTGTAGCCGAAGAATACGGTGCCAAGAAAGATGTGTTCACACCTCTTCACAAACTGTTTGTAAAGACACATACGGTATACTCTCAAACAGGCATGTGTCTTTAGAGCTTGTGAGAAGTGTCTGTCAGGACTTGAGGCTGACTTGGTGACACGCCTGTCTCAGGTCACCAGATGCTATTAGACAGCGCGGAGCAGTGCTCTAAAAACACACAGCAGAATGAACCAATCACTCAACAAATTAAATCAGGATTTCAGGAACATCCAATCCTGAAGCTGCAGAGTTAGACAGCGTGCTGCACTGTGTCTGCTGAGTCACACAGCAAAAGACATTACAAGACGTTTAGAGACTTGGTGAAATGACTGACCATCACTCATGCCAGAAAAGCTTTTTTTTAATCGACCTGAACCGAGAGATGAAAAGACAGTTCTGTTAAATGCATTCATGTGTTAACAATGCAAAGACTGAGCACGCACAACCGGAACAGTGGAAACAAGTCACTACTACACTTTGTTTTTTGAACAGATTGAACAAACAAAATATAACAGACTAATATAATTTTCCCCTTGTTTTCAGTCTTTAGACTAAACTAAGCTAACCAGCTGCTTATTTAGTGGACAGACACGAGAGTGATCTTTTTATGAAACTCTGAGCAAGTAAACAAATAAATGTGTTTCCCAAAATGTCAAACTATTGCACTGAAGCTCATTTGAATAAGACAGAGAAAGAGGGCTCCTATGAGACAGTTCCAGTTGACTCCACCCTGTAAATCCCTCCTCCTGGACTTGCTGTGTGTGTGTGTGTGTGTGTGTGTGTGTGTGCTGTAAATCTCTCTGTGGTGAATTTACAGCCCTCCATTCACACATTTAACTCCACCACTGTAGAGCGCACGGCCGCCTCACAGCTGTCTGAGTGTGTGACGTGCGTATGCATATCTGTGTGTGTGTTTGTTCTGAAGGTGAAACTCAGTGTGACGCTCTGTATACCAATTCAATCACTGGGTTTCCATGGCAACAACCTGGAGAGAGAGAGAGAGAGAGAGAGAGAGAGGTGAGCGAGTTAAGGAGAGTTAGAAGTTCAGTTTAGTTCGCTCTCCCTCTCTCTTTGATAACAAAGGAAACAAAAGCTCATAAATATCTCTGAGTGTGTATGTTTATGCACAGTGTGTCTGAGTGTGTTGCAAGCGTGAAGTTGCAAGCTGCTAGTCTCGGTGTGTGTGTGTGTGTGTGTGTGTGTGTGTAACAGCAGATGGACCTCTCGGATAGATTATTCCACAGAGAGTGAGATAGATCCAAATGATGAGAGAACGAAAGAAGAGACAGAAAGTTTGCATTAGTTTACACTGTCTCTCAAATTCAAATTTGCCTTATTAACCATGATTAAGACCATAATTAAGTACAGTATTGCCAAAGCAGATTGTAGAAGGGTTACAGGTGAAAAAGATAGAGACTAAAGGCCAATAAATAAATCTGTTTTAATCTCATATACACATACAGACATACAATGTAATGCATACAAATAACACATAATGGCAAACAAGATACTTATTGTGACCATAAATATTGTTATTACAACAAATACATTTCATGTTTTATATGTTATATGGGCTATACATGAACAAATATACATTTCATTTCCCCAAATGTCCTTCACAGATGCTTTCCTACAGAGTGGCATACTGTTGTTATTGTTTGGGTCAGTTAGGCCCCAGGGAGGTTGAATTCCCTGTTAGAGCTCTTATGAACAAACTCCAATAAAATAACGGAAAAGAAAAAGTCATGAAGGTGAAAAATGAACCTTTGAGTCCAAAAGAGCAGTCAAGAGGTTGAAGAAGCTCAGTACAGTTTCATGTACTGTTTTATTGGTTTTCCCTTGACAAAATATTTAAGCTTGTTTTGATCTCATTTGGTAGAGTGTGTGTTGTCCTCCTGGTTTTTAAAGGTGCACTCCACTAATTTTAAACATTAAAGTCAGTCTGCTTGCCATGGTGAGTATTTCTCAGCCTGTGTATCCTGCAGCATAATGTGTTTAGAAAGTTTGACAAAGTAACCTTGAGGGAGTCATCAGGGTTATTTCAACATGGGCTTGTAAACTTCAAACTTATAAGCCTGGGTTACAAACTGGGGGTTTGAAAGACGTTGACAGGGTTAGTCTCATAAAAGCCACTGTTGAGTTGCATTATGGGAAAAGTAGGATCCAGCTTAACCTAGACACCAACACTAAGCAGTTTAAGACAATCTCAGCCTCTGCCGCACAGATTCTCTTTTTTTTTTTTTTAAATATGTCTTTCGCAAACTTTGTGGGGTGCATTACAACATTAATATAGAACTAGAATTGTCAAGTGTTCTGGCATCATTATGTGTTCACAGAACTGACACTGACACTATGATTACCCATTCAAAGTACAAACAAACATTAACAAAACCTTTACTAAAAAATAGAACACAATGAATAAATCGTCATGTTCAGCCTCTGTACGTCCTCCAACCTCACAGTGACCTCTGACTGCGGTCACAACCTTAAATTCACCCCGACCGAGGATGGAACGAGGCGGTGGGTGGGCAGACTTCCACGCCGTCGAGGTTACGTAGAGGTCACGCTCTACCTGCTGTCATGGCAACGGCTGCTGGAGGAGACAGGAAGTAAACAACAGGGTCTGATCAGTCTCTTCCCTCTTTTCTGTTTACACACTCTGACCTCACCTTACTGACTTTAAAAAGGAAAGTAGGACAAAAGACAAAAAAGAGAGAAAGAGACAAACAAGCAAAACAAATATGGGAAGGATGAAAAAATAGAAAAAGAGAATGAAAGAGGCAATACTTTTCAGACTTTGAGTCAGAACCAACATGTATTGGCTAAAAGTGGACTAATAATCCCAATCCTGGACTTTCTCAGCTCACTTTCCTGTCCCTTGCTGGTTTCTCTCACACTTTGCCCTCTTGACCTCTTCCCATCGTCTCGCCCTCACTTCCAGGGTCAGGGAGAGGTCATGCTGCATGAGAGCTGTTGGCGTGTGTATACGCGTCTACGAGTGCACGTGCTAATGCCTTTTAAGTGGAGGACGTTGCTGTGTTGTCAGTAAATGTGTGTGCTGTCTGATACTAACATGAACTGCTATTGACTGATAGAATTTCACTTACTTTAAACTGAAGTGAGCACACAATTAATTAATATTAAAATATTGATTGAGTCGTGTCAGTATGGAGCAATCATTCCCCCCTCAAACTTTTATCTCAAAAATGACTTCAGTTGGATCGGCTCTTGTGTGACACAATTTCAACAATTAAAGAAAATTTTGCATATTTCCAAGTGGTGGATTATAGTTCACATACTTTTGATTGCAGCAGCTGGTACAGGTGCTCATGACATTATGTCAATATACATCTGATATCAATAAATATATAATGGGTTAACATATATTATAACTATGCCATTTTGGAAATTTGAGACATGTTCACGTCTTAAAGGTGGAGTCACAGATTCTGAAGAAAAAATATATATCAACAATCAACTACTAACTAAAGACAGATATATGTTAACTGTGGGTAACAAATCATTTTTAGGATTAAATACATTTTACTTGGATTAAAGGTCTTTTTAATTTAGTACTGATATGTTAAATTGAATAAAATTTAAATATGTTGAGTAAATATGTGAGGATTAAATATATTAAACATAAATCAACAAAATCAATTAGCCATATATTAACATACATATTTTGGTCATTCCTATCAACATATGTAGGATGTGGGTATTTTTTTCTTTTTTTTTTGGAAGTAAAGATATCGTCAAGAAAATTGTCAATGTATGCTTAATACAATTTTATATTTTGTCCCCATTAGCATGCTTATTTCAGTTAACATTAATATTATATACTGTATTTATTATACATTTATATTAACTTAAATTATTATTATTGTAATAATTATAATTATTATTTGTTTTTACAGAATTTCTAAGTCTTCTAAGTAATTTTTTCCGACTAATCATACATCCCATGTTAGCTGTTGTTATATCATGCATGGACTTTTTCCATTTTTTTAAATTATTAAATATTTTAGATCCCAGTAAACATATTTAATAATTTTATCTGCATTTTATTTGAGTATTCAATGCCACAAAACACAAAACACCTGCAAATATATAAAAATTCAAAAAACATTGAATTAACTCCAGTAAATGTATATGGTATTTTATCTGTGTAAACATATTGTTTATTGGCAAAAAAACATCTATTCCATGCCATATATTCATAAATAATAATCACATCTGTTGATCACAGTGATATCACTGCCTGACCGGTTACTCTGTTCCTCTCTCTAACTGGGTGCTGTCTGACCTCTTTACCTCTTGACCTCTGACTCCGTGCCCTGCTTCTGCCCTGCAGCAGGGTTAACCTTGGCTCGGCAGCGTGCTGTCTCACCCCAACTCTCTGCTGTCTGTGAAAAACCTTTAGAGAATCGCCTTTCTCCCCAAAATCCCATCAGCACATTTCAGGTGGCTCCAGGTCTGCTGCTGCACTGCGCCACTCATACGCTGCACTGCTGAAGATGGCGTGATCGATCTGAATGACGTTGCTAAATGTTCCTGCTCTATCAGTCAAATGTTTTGTCTGTCATCAGTGCCTCGGTGAAGGACTGGACAAGGTCACTTCTCTGCATGCAAGTATTAGAAACACGAACAAATAGTCATGCGTGGCCTTGAAGGCTGACCAGCTGTCTCCGAAAGGCTATCATGTACTGACATTAATGGCTTTAGATTTCAGTGTTATCATGTCCAAAACATTTTTTATTTTAATCTTTCTTCCCTCATCATATATGTACATCTCTGCCTGTGGAGTGTCATTTCAGGATGCTATAAAGCAGTGGTTACCAACCTGAGAGTCAGGATCCACCAGATGATTTCTTTCTCTCTTATATTTTTTAAATACTAAATATATTCACCTGTCCAGGCCACTAAAATCCCTTAACATTAATGAAACACTGAACACTCAACTTTTCAGCCCTCAAAAGATTCTTAAAATGAGACAAATCCAAGAGGGTACTGTCACTGCTCCAACTGTCAACAATGAGGCCATCAGCAGTGATAAGGGTTCACAAGAACTCATCGCATCATTTCAAAGGGTCTGAAGCCAAGAAAGTTGGGGACAACAGCTCTAAAGAGGCAACTTGGGAGAAAAAAAGTTATTCAAGAATAAGGCACACTTCTCAATCAACTCACTCATACTTTCAGGGATGTAACCTTTAAGAGCAAGTCTCAAGTTATCACATGATTAATCACACATATGTGCTCAGAGAGTAATCCAGAGATACAAGAAATGATATTCTTTAATAGAGTCTGTTCATGTTCCCACTGATGCTATCCTGCAAGAACAAATGATTTTAACGTCTGAAAATGTTTTGTGAGTGTGTAACACACTTTAATATTTCTGGTAGCAATTAACATGTGAAATTAACAATGACAGAATCCATTTATGATAAGAAACTAAAGACTCAAAAGTGAGGAGCAAGTGAGGAATTCTGCCACTGGTAGATGAAGTACATCAGAGAAAACATAGAATTGGAGGGCTGTAGTGCCAGAATGGCTGGCATTCTATCAAGTGTACATTTGGTGATACAAACCTACAAGATTCACCTTGTGAGCTGAATTTAGCCTGTTCTGAATTCTACATATTGCTTTAGATACCATAATGTACATCTGGAGCAATTACATACTGTACATTTTGAAAACATATCTCAGACAGAGGGTGCTCATCTCTGTCTGTTTACTGCTGTCATCTAGGACTCAGACAGGCTATTTTTAAAGTCTGGTGATATTGTATTTATTATTATTATTATTATTTTCACAGGACAGTGAATCTAGAGTGTTCTGATACTGTGCTTTAGCGCTCCCCTCTAATACATAAATTACTCATACAGTAAATAGCTTGAATGAAACAATTACTGTTTTTCTATGGTGCTATTGTTGAGAATTTCATGGGATTTTTATGTTTGTGCAATAGATTACATGATGACCACATACAATGTAGGTAAACTTACAGGTAATAAGACATTGTACTGTTTGGATAGGAAGTAGCCCAATACATTCTGAACTGTTGAAGGGGAAAAATAAAATCATGAAATTAACTCATCTTTAAAATATTATAGTGTGTGTTATGTCTTTTCATTAATATGTTACGAATATTACATAACAGGTGCATTTGGGCAGACCCAACAGTCACAGGGGGCTGCAGTTCACCTGGCAGACAGGAGGTGTCGCCCTGCCGTCAGTTCAACACACCAGAGAGCTCCAAACAGCAACAAGTTTGTGCATTTTATTATCTGTGATGTTGTCTTGCATGCAAATTTTAAGAAGCATCCTGACCAATGGCGACATCGCTGCAGAATGTCAACAGAGAACTTAAACCCCTTAATCTTTTAATGATCCCATCCAGCAAGAAGCAATGTACATTTTGCAAACTTCTAACATTTTAAAGATGAACAAATAAACTAAAATAAAAAAACTGATGGGTATCTAAAAATAATAATATGGTTTATAGAGCCAATGGATCATACTTTTGTGATTTTCTACAAACCATGGCTCACTTGTATTCAAACACAAGAAAAGTATTTCCTATTCACTTCAATCTGAAGACATACACATTGATCAGGAGAAGGACAGCAGTGATCAGCATGATGGAGTCCGTGTCCACAACTTTCCAATTTGGCTTTTTTGAGTCATGTTTTCCAGCATCACCCTGCCTTTGCCTGACTATATTTTCATTGAAAGCAAACCCCAAAAATGTTGAAAAGTTATACAGACTTTCAACAATTAATATTAACATTAGGTTAATCAAATTGACAACAGTAATCAGAATACTTGTATTTCATGCCAATGATAAAAAACAATATTCAGTGTGGGTAACAAATTTACAGCAACACGACGTTTACTGTAGCATTAGTGGATATCTCAGCTAATTGGTAGATCATGTTAGACATTAGACTGTTTGTGGGGTATTCATTTGCATCATCCTGTTCAGGAAGCCATCTGAAAGTAAATTAAATACAGAAAACTTAATTACCTATGACAACTCTACCATAAAGAGCACACATGCCAAGAGAGAGAGTCTGTGCTTCACTTTCCCCACAGAATCTCATGAGCAGACATGTTAACAAAGCAAACATACAAGATCCATCTCTCTGTCTTTGTGTGTGTGTGTGTGTGTGTGTGTGTGTGTGTGTGTGCATGTCTGCCACTTTAATTATCGCATGGTGGCATGCCCAAACTTTTTGATTTACCACTTTGGAAAAGCACCAAACTGTAAGACAGATGAAAGAGTTAGAGAGACGGAGAGGGATGATAAAGAAAACTCTAATTAGTAAGTATTGTAGAGAGAAAGAGATGAGGAGGAGGTTCCTCCCTAACGAGGTCTCATCCAGTGATGAATGTGTGAGAGTGTCTTTGAAATATTAATGAGTATGTAATGAAGCAGAGCAGACAGACTCCATCTGAGCACTGAGGAAAGAAAGACACAGACTGGGCGAGAGAGACTGGCTATGTACTGTATGTCTGTGTGTGGATGACCTTTGACCTTCACTTGCTGAGGAAGTTAAAGAAAGTGCATGACCAAAAGTATGTGGACATCTGCACAATTGTGACACCACGGGCATTAATGCGCTTTAACAGTTTTTCCACCAGCTGAACCTGGTCATCAGGTCTGGCTCACAGGTGTTGGATGTGGTTGATGTCAGGACTCTGTGTAACCATTTCTATATTGAGCCGGCTTTGTACACAGAGGCACTGACATGTTGAAGCAGGAAACGTAAACTGTTGAGACAATGCTGAAGGCACAGTGTGACATTATTTGGATATGAACAGATAATGCACTCCAAACAGATACAAACTGCCTCTGATTATCTTTTGATTGTTTGTTTTGCAGTAAAATTTGACAGTTTACCAAAATGTTAACAAATATGCTACAGGTTAAAATACAGAGGTGTAGCTTGGTTCATCCTCAATAATTTGTTTTCATCAGATTTGTTTGTATGGTGAAGGGTAAAGACTGATAGATGTTGCATGGCTGTATTTTTTACTTAATGACCCAATATTGAAGCCTGGCATTTTGTGCAACTGGAGAATAAATGACAACCAACAAGCTAGGGACTGTCTCAAAAGTGCATGCAAAATATCCAAAAGACCTTCTCAGAATTTTGTCAATTGTGATCTGAGTTTTTGTGACAGTCACTTCCATTGACCATCATGGACAACCTCTTTTGTCGAAATTATGCCATATGGCTCAGTCAGCTATCATGGCCCATTTCAGTCAATAGCTTTCCCGTTTTTTTATCATAGAGACTTTGGATCACTTATATATACAAACTGTAGGTTTTAAATTGCATCATGTAATATGGCTAAATGCAATTCTGACCTGTATTTTTCCACTGTTGCTGTTCTATTTCCACCATTCATTTCCACCCCCACCGCTAACTTTTTTTTTAAAAGGTGGGGTTAATATACAATCATGTTTTATTATTTGATCTATATTGCTCTACATTGTTAAAATTGGTCTTATTTTGTATATTTAGTTGGCAGCTTAATTTATACATATGTACCTACTCTATGAGGAGGATATGAAGCAAACATGGCAAATTCTATTAATAACATTGCCCTTTTCCATTATGAGTCTGAATTCAGATTTGTGACAAATACAGATAGTAAACCATGCATATTGCTACAAGTATGCTGTAGCATTAAGATTTCCCTTCACCGGAACCGAGGAGAACAAAGTACACACGGGAGTCCACATGCATACCAGTGTATTAACAGTCGAATAGTGACAGTGATACAGTCGAAATGAAGTTAGTGATGAACGGTTAGAAAACCTAACAGATGTACAAACAGCATTGCTGCGATATCCAGGATGTCCTGGAAGTGTAACAATGCATTAAAGCAGAATTACAGTGCTCATAGACTTCAAAGGCAAGGGCTGGGTGATAATGTCGACTTGTGATCAAATAGTGGCTCTAATCAAAGAAAAATTCTGAGGCGATGATGTCCATTCAGGTTCCACACAACATTTTTGTATTAATATTCACATTTCTTTGTTCAACATAATAATCTTCCAAAGAAAGGCCCCTGTTGGGCTCAAGCTCAGGGCCCCAACTTTCAAGGAACCCCTAAACCTGATTTATGTGTCTGAACTCAGGAGCCCATTGTATCATAATCAGTCCATGTTCACAAGCCAACAATTTTTCAGACACCCAATTCATTTAAATACATTATACAACTTGAGATAGTAATATTATCATTTACTTTACAAACAGGGTCAGAGTCAGGATTGTAGACATGCTGAAGTCTTGTCATTTAAGTCTTGTAATTTTTTTTTTTTTCTGACGTGAAGGCCTAAAAGCTATATTTGATCCTTTACAAAAAGATGATTCTTCTGTCTGACAAATTCTTTTAGACAAATGCTGATTTACTGATTACTGAATTTTTCATTTCTTCTTCTAAAAGTAGTAAAAAAATTAGAGACTGGATTTTTAAGGCCAATATTTAATAATTATAGTTCGTACTGGTTTTCTCCCTGGGGGAAAAAAAGTATATTTACTACAAACTGAATTGTTGAATTGGATTTAATTTGGAGTAATATAAATACATCTGGATCACTGGATCACAGCAAACCTATCAAGCAAAATTACTTCCACTATTGGAGCCAAGTTCAACAGATACCAATACCTATTGGCACTGATTAATCAGCCAAACTGATCAATAGGTCAGCCTCTAGTAAAAATACTGTAATCAGGCTATACAGTATCTGTTATATCTAAGTTTGTAACTGCAGATTGTAGAGTCTCTCATGCATGTTTCTGAAGCCAGTACATTTCTGAGGACATGATGTCAGTCATGGTAAATATGAACCAAGTCATTTTGAAAAGCTTGTAATGCTACTACTACTAGTACTACTGCTATTACTACTACTACTACTACTAATAATAATGATGTTATTTTTTTTGCAAGCTAAAATATAGCTAACAAATAAAATAAATTATCATTAGAAACTAATGCACAGGGAAGGGGAAAAAGCCTTTTTCATTACCATTTATACATAATATAAAACAGTATTTACAATGTCACAAATATACAGTATATAGGCTATGAAATAAAATTAAATAAATAAATAAATAAATAAATAACAGACACAAACAGAGATTAAAATCATGTTCTGTGGCTCTCTGAATAATGATAACCAAAATGAGAGTTCCATCATTTCAGGCCCCTGTATTTGATTGAAAATGGACAGCTGTCAGTGAGATGTTTGGGAAGGTGAAATTAGATGACGTCTGGTTCGACTTCGATCTCATCCTAAACGTCACCCACCAGAACCTCAGTGAGATCACCTCTGAAACATCTCCTTTCAGCTGAAAGGTCTGTGTTTCCTCTGCTTGGAAAAAAAATCAATGACAATGGCACCAGCTCCTCTGTCCTCTCTGAGCACCTCACCTCTGACCTTTGACTTCTCATACTTGTGGTTGTTTACTGTTGAAGTGTCTCTGGGTCAGGGAGTCAGCTGACTGACTGCAGCATGAAAACATGAAGAAAGGTGTTTACTGTTCTCAACCAGCAGGTGGTGCACAGCAAAAAGGCCAGGAAACAGCAAGGAGCTGGGACATTACAGAGTCAAGTGTGTGAATGTGTATGAGGAAACCTTCAGACTAAACAAAGGTGAGAAAAATAATTCAAAAATGTGTTTTTCTCCTTGAGCCACCAAAAAGCAAAAACATTTAATGGATGTGACTGTGATCCAATTTGCAGGCTGGACAATCAGGACCCAGGATTGTTTCATGTGTCACTTCATGTTGAGTTAATCACAAACACTTATTTTAAAACCCAAATATTAAAATATCAGCATCCCAATTTTGTTCTTCCTGGATCAGAACTGTTCTTTAACCCAGCCATGTACACACTCTGCAATAGCAACACATTACTTATTTTTAAAAAAAATCTAATCCAATTGTATAACTTTCCCAGTGATTAATACAATTTCTTGATTGATAAAGTGATACATTTTTTTCCTGTTAATGTAATTCTTTATTAGAAATGTATGACATGTTTCACAGAAAGCTGATACTTAAAAAAAAATCCTGTCTTCTTGTTATTTTATTTGTAATATCCCTACTTATTAATGAAATATTTAATTTCTGACCTGAACAGTTTTTAAACCACAAAAATATAATTATCCCTGTCATTTGATTTATTTTTAAAGGTTTTAAGCAAATGAAATGTTATTAGAGTAATTTCAGCCCATTGCAGTCCTCCTGGGGAGATTTAGAACAGATTGGAATGGAAGTTGTTCACTAAAATAGTGTTCACAAAATGAATTCAAATAAAATAATGGGGTTATGCCTTATGTTTGAGGATTCATGAAGGTTATTGAGTCCATGGTGTGATTATTGGAAGGTTTCCAGAAATGGCTGAATGGGTTAGAAAATTATGGTTTGTCATATATAAATTAAACTCAGTATAATAAGACTAGATTTATCTTCAAAGTCAAATGCTTTCTGAGGCTTTTGATAGTAGAGACAGAAAACATGGAGTGACTGTCACATACTGCAGTTATAAACAGAATTTCAGTACTCATTTGTGAATAGACTTGTGAAAGAATAGTCTCTAAACAGAGTAATCACTGTTGCTTACTTTAGCAATTACATCTGTATAACAAATAAATATAAAAATTTTATATATAAATATAAAAAATATAAACAACTGAATTAAATATATTCAAGAAAGCTCAAGGGATGCACATTTAAAACACCCAATAACCAACAAACTCAACTGGCCTCAGTTCTTGATTTATTCCCCTCTGAGGTGGTCAAATAAAAATAACTCCAAAATATGATTATGAATGAAAAATGATCAGGAATTAAGATTTTCAGAAATGCTGTGATTTTACAGATAAACACTGATTTATTCCAGGGTGCAATCTACACAAATTGTGGATCCTTGTATCAAATCTACTGCAAAACACATATCATCATGTTGATGTCAGCTGCTCGTCACTGCTAAATATAACAATTTCAGAATCTTTTGTAATCACAATGAAATCAAAGCAAACATAATACAGTGTCTGCAAATATATTTCTATGTCTACGCACACGTTTTTATACATGTGTGTTATCTACACACCAGTTTGGCAAATGGTGATATGGATGAATGTTAAAAATGATAGCAGAGTTTGTCTTCTGTCAATGAACATACAGATCAGACCCGTGGGCAGAAAGCAAGCTGAAAATGTAAAGAATGAGACTATAAAATATTCCCACTGAAATGCTTCATTAATTTCTCAATAGATTAATGTGAAAGAAAGAACACACACACACACACGAATAAAGATAAATACCACGAGGAGCAGTAGGAAGAGGGAGAAAGGAACGAAGAAAAGGTGGAGAGACGTATTCTCTTTCTTCTTCTTCTGAAAAAAAGAAATAAAGATGCAAGGAGGGGAGGATAGACGGGAGGGAAGAGAAGGAGTATACTGTAGAGGGAGGAGGGAGGAAAAAAGAGGGGAGGGGAGGAAGGAGGGAAGGAAGGGGTCAAAGGTCACTCTCATTTTTTATCCATTACTGGTCAGGGTCACATTCTGGGTCACGACTGTGTGTGTGTGTGTGTGTGTGTGTGTGTGTGTGTGTGTGTGTGAGTGGAACAAACACAACTCAACTAGATTAGATTAGAGAACCAGATTAGATCCATTCAAGCAAGTATGTGAAGTAAGTGTCTCTTCGTCGCTTCTATTCTTTCCTCAAGTAAAAATAGCTCAGAGACCCTGCATTGTGTGTGTGTGTGTGTGTGTGTGTGTGTGTGTGTGTGTGTGTAGGGAAGGAGAACAAGAACAAGAGAGCTTGGAGGAAGAGGGAGAGAGAGACCAGCAGAGGAGCAGGGGATGGAGATAGAGAAGCGGTAAAACAAAGTGATGTGAGGAGAAGAGAGAAAAGGGGAACAAAGAAAGAGGAGGAGAGGAAGTAGGGGAGAAGATGGAGTGAAGGGGAAGAGAAGAGGAGAAATAGGTGAAGAAGAAGTGGTGAGAGGAGGAGTAGACAGCAGGAGGAGGCGTTTGTATTTGACCGTGGGCTGACCTCCTCCCTCTCACCCTCTCACCTCTCCTTCACCTCCCTCCCACCATCCTTCATCCTGGACAGAGGAGGCCCTGCACACACACACACACACACACACACACACACACACACACACACCGAGACTTGTCCTGGCAGTGACCTCTGCTCTGCTCAGCAGGAATGTTGAAGGAGAGGATGAGTGAACGACTGGGCTACACACACAAACACAAAGGAGACATACCATACACAGAAAGAGACAAAGACACACACACACAACTGGAATCAGTTGTGAGGCACAGAATTTTAAAATAGAAGAAGAGTAGAAGAAGAGAAGCCCAGATATTCCTATCATCACTCTCCGTGTGTGTGAGAGGTTATAGATGAGGGGTATGAAATGCCAAAAGTGTCATATTCACACATACACACACACAGGATGATATATGGGGAGTAATCCACAGTGAGACCTGTGTATACACACACATACAATCAAAGGCATGAGACAGACACGCACACACATGACGGGGTGTTTATGTGGTGCAGATGTTGGACAGGAAACGGGCTGTGTTCAGGGACACAAACCCATCTGACACATGAAACACACCGCCGGCTCAGTAGAGTCTTATTTAAGCCTGCTACAGTAGTAATCAACAGACACCTATATGTACACACACCAGGCTGTGCACAGATAAGAGTCATGAGGGAGTCAGGGGTCAAAAATCAACCTCAGGCCACTCTGCTGGTCTTCAGTCATACACAGGGCAAAGGTCAGCGAGAAGTCACATAGTGTCGGAGAGCTAAGTAGCTGAGACAAACAGCTTCAGAATCATGATAATACTAATATATATTAAACAAGTATACTATACAATTATAGTCTTATTTCAAATAATTAGCTGGACCTTAAAGAAAATCAGAATTTCATGGCATCAATTCACGCTAATCTAAAGACAAAAAACAACGAGAACAAAATATATATATATAAGTATCATATATAATAGGTGTCACAGTAATTTTATTCCCAGCAATGTCGTTAGAAAACAGGTTACATATGAAATGGAAACGTGTAGGTTTTGTAGAATATGTATGAATCTTTGTGAACTGAAATGGTGTTCATTCCCACTCTTGTCCAGAGCCCACGCCCTGGTTCATTGGCAGGAAATACTGAGGTTCAAAAACTGAGCCTTGCTAGGCGGCTGGAAACATTTTGATTTCCCTGATCTAAATATAAGCATTTTAAGACGTTTGGAAAGCAAAAATGGGATAACAATAGCATTATAACCATGTCAGTGGACAGTAGCAGAAATGATCTGTCAAGAAGTAATACATGGGAATCAGGTTAAATGTTGCAATGAATGATCTACATGACAATCTGTAAATAAATAAAGAAAATGATCACGATACATCGGAAAATGAATGTTGACAATGTTGAAGTGTTCAAGTAAAGGGACATTCACAGTGCAGACAACACTAAAATCTAATCATGGCCAAACCTCCTCACTTGTCTCTCCTGCCCAAGTGTGAAAAATAATTTGGCAAAATTACATATATCTTATTTGTTTGATCTTTGTATCTGAGTTTGCAGAATTTTGGATTTGAATGATAGAAATGTGTCTCAAAAAGTAATTTAAGCAAAATGTGCACTACACAATAATGTATTTATACATTAATACTTAGCTATTTATGTTGCTGTATTCAGCATTAAGGTTCCACTGCATTTACCAAAGAACATATACAGTATATCTCTGTGGTAATTACATTGTTTAAATTGGATCAGGCCAGTTCTTGTTTGTGTGTGGTTAACTCCATCCTGGGCACAGTGGGTAGTATCTGCTATTCATCTCTCATCTTCATCACCATCTCACTTTCGTTTTCTCTCACACTCCTCATCTTCTCCCTTATTTCTTCCTGTCCCAAAGCTGAGCATTGACTGATGGACTCTTTTCATTTTTGTCTTTCTCTGTGAAGACAAGTCACAGTACCGAGGCCGGTCTCGGTAAACACAGGTTCAATTTATATGTATATGAACGTGTTACCGGCCTCTACCATGATAATCTTGCAATAAAATTATAATATACAGGGGTTTAACATGAATTTCAACCTTTTACAAAAACCTGAATTAAAAGAAAAGCATTTCAACTTTTCTTGAAAGTTTATCAGTCGACCATTGGATTCAGGTAAATTGTATTAGCTGGCTAGATATTTCACTCAAGTAAAACTAGCTAGCCAGCATCATGATTGATGGCCACTGCGTAACATACGTGAACAAACTCTTGTTACCTATGGTTCCTGACATAATCCAAAAAAACAGTGCTGACTAAAGTTTTTGCAGTAATGACAAGATCATCCACCCGCACACAAGCAAGGACAGTGATCAGAATAGAAAGTGGGTAATCTCGGCAGTGTGCAATATCTTTGCTGCACTACTGTCCAGAAGCCTGCATGGTTATACCCCATTTGCACGATTCATCACTTTAGGACAACATAGACATGGAGACTCTTTGAGAGACACTTGGTAAGTAGATGGATTCAACAAGGAGGAGGCTTTGACGGCAGGACTTTCAAACACTTCAGACATGATTAGACAACATGCTGTATGTCCCATTTCATCTCAAGAATAATGAACTTTACAGGTGTTGGGGATTACTAGTGTAAATGGGTTTGTGGCTCCAGAGGGAGCTGCACAAAGAAACTGTCTCAATTGATGTCCTTTGAGTTAGTGTAGGTTGTGGCTGAAAACTGCAAGTTTGAAAATGAAAAAATCTGAGGATAGACAGAAGTGAGCCTACCAGACCTCTGGAGTCTTCTCCTCATCTCTGCTTGAAGCTAGAAGCTTCAGGTTACATTAGCTACAGGTTACATCACTTGCATTGTGGATAATGTAGGTGTAGATGCAAAAACAGTGGAGTACTATTTACAGATATAGGCTACTCCAAAAACAGACGTGGGTAGCGTGTGCATACACAGTTTTTTTTATTCTGGGTGTCTGCACAGACATGCTCACACATAATAATTGTAATAAGAATGTGATATCATACATTATCACCTTATTATTAGTGGTCCATGTTTACAGCCCACATGGTCACGCAAATGTGTAAGTGAAGTTAAGTGAATTTTATTCTGCACATTTCATACTCAGGTAGACTCAGTGTACGTATATATTTTTATAGATTTGTAGGATTCTACTTTGAAGTCACTCTGCATAATTTATCCAACTGTTATCTTTACGTGACAGTATTGATGAATTGATCTGCAGCCACAGCCCAACAAGCAGCTTCAGCTGTTTCAGTACAGATTTACACGGTATTAGCACACAGTGGCTCTATGATGGCTGCTTGGAATGAAAATCAAACCACAGATAACTGTTTTCATGCTGATATTGTCCGCTCTATTCATCATTTTTATCTTCTTTTGCTCCTCTTCTCTTCTTCCTCTTCTCCTAATCGTTTTACTCAGAATGATATGTCATTCTATTTTTTCCACTTTTTTCATCTCCTCTTATCTCATCCCCCTCTTCTAATGGCATCCTCCTCGTTTCTTCTTCTCTCTCGCCTGAAGTCAATTCATCATCATGTTTTCATACTCCTTCTCCTCTCTTTTATCCCCAACTCATCCCTCATCCTCCTTTTCTTCTTCCACTTCATTTTTTTGATGTGAGGATTATCTCTCTCTTTTACTATTTTCCATCTCCATCTCCTTTCTTCTTACAGTCTTTGGGTCCTACTCTTCTCCTTTTTTGCTATTTCCATTCCTCTTCTTCTTCTTCTCCTGTCCACCATGCCATAATTCATTGTCTGTCCTTTTATCCTCTCCAATCTCCTCCTTCATATTGTTTTCCACTTTTTCTATGTCTCTTTTACTTCAGTGTATGTATGATAGATAGATAGATAGATAGATAATGAAATGTAGTGTGTCATTCACTCAAAGAAATGTGGTACAGGCAGATAGTCGGACTGACTGACATGAAAAAGATGGACAATTCATGTCCATACATGCGAATCCCATAGATTACATTTCGTGACTAATTCACAAACTGCTGTGACACTGTGTTGCACATATACACACACTCTCTGTCTGTGATGTGTACAAAACCCATCCCTCTCTCTCATCTACTCTCTTATCACTGCTGAGCGTATGGTTTCCCATGAAGCACACACGCGGTAATTAAGTAGATGGAATAAAATGTCTCTCTAATGAATTAATAATCATTAAAAAGAAAAAAGTGGAGAAGAAAAGAAAGACAAACTAGAGAGAAGACAGGAAAATGGAAAAAAGAGAAATCTCTTTTCGTGTGTTGTTTTTAATGTTTGCTATTTTACGTACAGTGACTCTTACTTTGTTTTTTGTTGTTCATTGAATGTTATTTGACGTTTTTTTTATTTACAATTAATAAATGTCTTCTGACACACTATAATGTGTCTGTCAGAAGATTTAAAGACATTTTTGAGTGGTTATCAATATATTGGTATTCATGGTTGACATTGTTAACATAACAGATTTATTCATAATAAATTGATCTTCATATTTCATTTGTTCATGCAGTACGTATTTTAATCATCATTATATTCATTTATGAACTCTTCTTCTTCACTCTCTTCACTCTGCTTACAAGGTGAAGAATGAACCTTCGGGCTCCACATGTCTTCATGAATTTTGAACACATTTATCAAAGCAACACTGTGTAACTATTTGACTTTGAAATAACAGCTTCAAAATCATCTTGATGGTACGCTGCTTTGTAACAAGAGGAGTGGTGCTTTTCATTCTTGCACTATGTAATGTGGGTTGCTGGGTGTGATCTCCTGCGAATAGTGTGTAACACTTTACCACATTAAGTCACACATCAACAACTATGTCACTGAAACTGGATCCTATTTTATGGAGATGTCTTCTGGTTTTGCCTTTAGTGTCCTCCAGCTGCTCTGCCTCAACTTCTGGTGATTTGCAGAATTTCCTGGTGGACAGATAACTTTACTTTGCATCCAACTGTAGCTGCTGTTGACTAGTTAACTCAGTTACCCGTGCATCTAACTGGCCCTGTCTGGACTGGACTGGGAGCTCAGAACACCGGGGTGGTGTTGGTGTTTGAGCTGCTAGCACAGAAGCTTTGGAGAGATTTTCAGGCCTGGCTTGGTGTGGGGACCCAGTGAGGAACGCTAGGAGAGTGGAGAGTGGGGTCTGGGTCACCAGAGAGTCATTGAGTCATAGTGTATAGTGTACGTGTACAGCTGTCCATATTCATGACAGTGGATAAGTGAACTGGACCAAATTGCAAAAAATAAGCAGTTAATAAATTGAGTATGATTACATCTGCATTATACTGGCTTATCAAATATTCATTCTGTGTTTGTACATACTCCAGGTAAGAATGCTCCATTGCACCAGTGATAGTTGACAAATACATTCAGAAACACTAAAAAATGCCATTACATCTGCTTACAACCTCATTCTGTGTTATAAAGCATTCTTTGAGTTAGCTGAGAGAGATGAAAGGAAAATGAAAACATCCATTTGCTTCCATAATCCTTAAATATTTCCTGTGATATTATTATTTATCCGATAAAAGTAAAGTTTTTGCTTTGTGTTTGTCTTATCTGTATATGTGTCTATGTGCATTACTAATTTTTACTTTATCTGGACTGTTTTTATTCTGTAATTTTTGTATTGTGAAAATGCGCCATAGCTTCAGCCGACCATGTGTTTGTGACAGTGATGTATTTTGTTGCTGTGTGTGCACTTGGGTGTCTTATTTCAGTAAGTATTATTGTTTATGTCAACTTAAAGAACCAAATACAGACTGATAAGTGATTGAAGGATATTGCAATTATATTTTTGGTTTTAAAATCCATAAATACCATTTGATTTTGACAAACAGATATACAGATAAATGCACACAGTCTCTGAAAAAAACACACACATACACATGTGCAACACCTCAGACTGTTTTCTGACTCAAAGTATTACTAAACGTAATTATTTTATTGTTGATTTCAAGTCATCAAGTACATTTTTTGTTTGTTAGTACTGTTTCCAGCACTGACTAGCTTATCACTACCAGCTGTGCCTGTCTTACTGCAATAAATATATAAATAGACAGTCCCAGTTTTTCTCTCTAGTTATTTATTAGATTATTAGTATTCCATCCAGTCTACTGCAACACACACCCTGAAGCCTGCATCAGTGCAATACTAGCGCTCCAAAGGTGTTATTATTTCAAAAGTACATTAACATTAATGTTTGAGTTGCACACTGCTAATCAGATATATAATATATATATAACAGCTTAATGTCAAACAGAAACGAAAGGATGTTAAATACAATACTATAATGTTGAATTACAATTTCAGAGGGATAGCTGCAGACATACAGTATCCATGTAGTGTGCAATTTTATATTCATTCACTTTTTTCAATATGAAAGTGTTCAAGGAAAATCATGTGTGAGCGAAGATTTGTGGGTGTGTGTGTGTATGTGTGAATGTGTGTGTGTTTATACAAAGTCTTAAACCGTTTTAAATGAATCATTACACTTGTTATGAAAAGCACCATTCGTGTGCCTATGTGTATGCATGAATGTGTATTGCGCTGTGTGTGTGTGTGTGTGTGTGTGTGTGTGTGTGTGTGTTCCCATGGCTGCCTCAGCACCATATATTTCCCTACCAAAGCAGCAGGGAGCCTCAGACTGCCATCCATCTCTCTCTGCAGCCGCTCAGTGTGTGTGTGTGAGTGTGTGTGAGTGTGTCTGACCTCCTGATGAACCAGCCTCCGATTGCTATGCCATCATCCCTCTGCAGCAGCACAGGGCTGAGCACACACACACACACACACACACACACACACACACACACAGACATAGACATGTGGATGTGTACGTGCTATAAAACATACCGTATGTATGAACATGACGACACACAAACACACAGCAGTGTGAAGGTGATGTGTGTTTAATGGGATCCAGTTCTTTTTAATCTGCTGCCTGCTGCACAGATGGAAGAAACAGAGGGTGTGTGTGCCACAACAAAAGAAAGAAAGAAAGAAAGAAAGACAGAAAGAAAGAAAGAATTAAGGGAATTTCAGGGTAAGGCTAAATGAGGGCAGCTCAGAACAAAATGAAAACAGAGAGAAGGAGCAGATGAATATATGATAAAGACTATGTGTCAGTACCAGCCGTTTATTGCCCGCAGGGAGCGAACTGAACTTTTCAACTCGCTTTTTTCCTCCCTCACTTTCTCCATGCTTGGCCCTGTTCAAACATGGAATGTATCTAGCGCCAGTTGAGACCAAAATCACCCACAGGTTTCTGAAGCATGGAGTTTGACTTTCCTGCCCACCACCAGTGCTCCATCTCGAAGATTCAGATATGCAACCCAGAATGACCAATGGATAATTACTGTGATTTACCCCACTGCCAATACAGAAAATAGTGTGGCATTTAGTTAGTGAGGTGGACTACAAACAGCTAACCTGGCTCTGTCAAAAGGTAACAGAATCCAGGAGTCTCTGACGTCTGCTTGTCAACCCCTTGGTAAAGACATGACAGCAGGACGTTACTGCACCTGGTCAAAAGAAATCTGGCACATAACCCCCAATAAAACCACAACATATCCTGCAATTTTTGTATGAGATGGAACATGTCTTGACCTTTGGACAGAGCCAGGCTAGCTGTTTCCCCGTTTCCCGTCTTTGTGCTAAACTAAGCTAAGAGGCTGTAGCTTCATATTTACTGTACAGGCATGAGAGTGGTATTGACCATCTCATCTAAACACAGTAACAAAGTAATGAGCGTACTTCTGAAAATGTCTATTTCTTTGAAATCATACAGGTAAACTGCCATGTTGTTTGCTACACAGTGGCAACGTGTAGTGTAATCAGCACACAGGTTCTTGGGTGGCACGTACATGACCTTTCTGTCAGCCGTGTGCTCTGTTTGCAGCACACATGTTCCCATTTTAACGCTGGGTATAAAACAATACAAGTTAGAAATGCACTGGGTCATTTCAGACCAATATAATATAATTGTTCTGAAATGTCTATGATAAAAATGAGAAAGCTTTTTTTGGAGCCTGTAATGGGAGGAGGTCCAGATGAAAATAGAGTTGGTCTGAAGTGTATTAAGTGTAATATTGCATCAAGAGACATAAATGAGACCTGTGAATCATCAGTCAACCTTTCCCCTCCACTGCAACAACAAAACTGACGAAAGATACTTAAGGATGAAATAGAAAAAACTATCGACATCATGTTTTCAGCTTTTTAGCTAGGACCTCTTTATTTACATTTTTGGCAAATCTGCATCATGGAAAGTTCTGCTGCTTTGGCTACGAGCAGCTGCTCTTCACATTGTACATACAACAGTGGATTTCTCTGCAGAAAAGTCTGAATGTGATGCTTATGAGCCAAGATCTAAAGTTATAAGGAGTGCTTCTTTTTAGATTAATTAATTAACAGTGCTCTGTAGACAGCGAGGCAGCCTTTGATAAAATTTCAAACTGGACATCCTGATTTCTGTATTTCATCCTCTTATGTGTATTCACATGATTTTATTTTATTTTTATGTATTTGCTGTTGTGTTGGTGTGAAAGCCTGCTTACTAGCAGTAAGTATTCAAGTAAGTATATTTAAAGTCTAACTTGATAAATTCTGTTATGTCAAACTTTAAATTCAGACCTTTATGAAAAACTTCAAGAAATCCAACTAAACAAATTTGACATTCGAAATGTGAAATTTGATGAAATAGTAAAAGTTCTTTCCTCACAAATAACTGACGAACCATAACTGACACATAGATGATTGACTCCATGGAAATTTGCAATCCACTAACAGGTGGTTAAATCTGTCAATCAGGGCGGAGAGGCGGGATATTCTGTGACTTATAATTCCAATAAAGAATCCATAAAATTAAATTGATCTTTGAATTAGCAGACAGAGCGAGGTAATGGTGATTAGTGTGTTCAGCATGGCAGAGCTAATTAGAGCAACAGCTGCTGCATGTGTGTGTGTGTGTGTGTGTATGTGTACATGTTTGTGTGTGTGTGTGCGCATGCGTCAGTGTGTGGATTGATGGTTTCTGGTCTTAGACTTCAATTTCCTTCTCATCCTGACATGTCAGAGGCTGTAAATCAGTAACACACATACACACACACACACACACACACACACACACAGACACCCCATCTGTGCATAGGACTTTGTAATTTACAGTCTACTGTCTGTGAGTGTATGTGTTTTGGTTCACTCTAATTATTTTTCTATTCTACTTTACAGCATCCTATGTGGTAATATTATAGCTCTTGAATATCAAACAAGTTTCATGTAACTTCATCACTGAACATTTTGTTATATATATTTTTTATAATATAATATGTTGCTATATGTTTAATATTGCAACTGTCTTATATTTCATGGAGACTCATAAACAACCTCACACACATTTTCGTGTTATTCTTATAACTGAGTTTGGTTTAGCGTTTTCTAATAACGTTTTCTATATGTGTGTTGGATTATGTGTAGCTCACATTTTACTGCTTGTGTTTATGTAGACTGTACTGGACCAGAACACACACACACACACACACACACACACAATAATATAATTACATTCGCCATAAAAATGAAAGTATGTTTGGCATCTAAATTATTGAAAAGATCCTGAGAGAGCATATAAATATCAACTATCTTCTGTCTCTTTGGTTTGTTGTGTTTATTTCTTTCATTTACTCTTTGCTTATACTGTACATGTAATTCATGTGTGTGAACACACATTCACACACATACATACACACACACACACACATTATTTAAAAGAGTGTCTGGCTTCAAAATTATTAAAAAGACAGAGAGGAGCGCGTTAAATATTACGACTGTTGATATTCATGGTCTGAATATCCACACACACACACAGTGTGTTACAGTATATTGATGCAAGAGTTCGTCCCTGCTGATATTTACACATCCCTATCCATCTGTGTGTGAATGTGTGTGGCTGTGTGGGTATGTGTGTGTGAGGCCATCGTCCATTAATTGCAATTAGCTCCCCTGTCCTGTCATTCCAGTGTGCATCGGATAGTAATAACTGTGTATGTGTGTGTGTGTGTGATGTGTATTGGGTGTCAGCAGGATGTTCCTCGCTGCCATTTAAGAGGACTAATTGATGTTTATGGTGGTAATAGTGTTGTGCAATTGTTACGTCTCCCACAGTTGGTACCAAAGCTGCAATGATATCCTGAAAGTTACAAGTGAAGTTCAACAGCTGAGCGTGAGGTTTGTCTTTAAACTGCATCTTAGCGTTTATTACAAAATAAAACACTCAATATACACATTTGTCTGGCTGTGCTGCTCTCTGTTTTGGTCCATTTTAATGGCTTAAGTACATACAGTATGTCCAATGGTTTTTTACTGGCCCACACAATGCATCAAAACCTGTCAGCATCACAGCATCTAACATTCAGTACCTTTATTCATCCACTAAAGCACTAACTAGCTGCGATTTCCATCTAATCGTTAAGCAAATTAGAAGCAAACTTTTGAAAAGTAGCAAAACAGAAGAAAAAAAATCGAATCAGTGTTTTTCATAAAATGGTTTGAAGTGAATAAATTAGGCTTTGCAAAATGTAGTTTCATCAGAAGTTATGTTATGCATGACTGCAATAAACCTCAAAGAAGTAGAGGTCATGGACCCAAGACAAAACCAGTTGTTTGTCACCGTCAATGAACCTCAAAGAAGAAGAATCAAAACCAGTGTCCTTGGGTATCTATGAGAGAAGAATAGAGAGAGGTCTTTCATTTTAGCTGGTATTGACCAGACGCCGATGTCTTCTTCGTCTTTTCTGGAAACAACTGATCAGTCATGTGAGTTAAATGTTCGCTACGCTGGAAAAGGTGTTGCCATTTCCCATTGAGCACATTAAGTCTTTTTGTTTTTTTAATTTTGCTGTCTCCATCTACCTTACCTACCAATGCAATACTTCAAAATGTGCATAAAAATACACTGACGAATCCCAGCAATTGTCACCTACATAAAAGTGATTAAGGCAACAATACGCAAGTGCACTTAAAAGAAACTATGGTTTTGTTGTCGTAGCTTTGGCTGTCACTACAATGGTTTCGATAAATTTGTGCTCACCAAGGTAGTCGCTGAGGACTAAGAATGTGGTGACTTTGCCAAAAGGTCCCATGAGGCAAGAAACATGAGCTGTCAAACCATCAGACATGATGTAAACAAACTTTCAGTGACCTGAAAGGTAAGTAAGAGCAAACAGTACAATTACTACTCAAAACTGCTCTTGCCACTTCATTTCTTTGCCCATAGCACAGGCCATGTCTCCTTTGTACTATCAATATTTCATTTCAAGTTTAATATCCCATTTGTGTGCAAATAAACAAACAGTGAGGAAAATACTTCCGGGTGGCAGCTTCTCAGTTCTCCAATGGGACTCATCCCCACAGGATAATATTGCAGTGAGTGGATGGCCGGGGCAGTTGCTCTGAGTGTCTAATGTTGCCGCGGCTGGGTTTACATTGGATGTAATTGAAAGCCTTGTGTGTCTCATACAGATGTTACAAGGTACCTTGAGGTCTGTATTAGATGTCGAGGGACATGGCAAAGTGACACATTTCACACAATGGGCCTCATGCAAGACCATTTCCATATTCTTATACCAAAAACTCCTTTTTCCTTATTTCCACAAGGTTCGCTCATGTGTTAGAAGTACTCAAAGTTGGATTCAGCAAACTGTCTTGACTTCACAAACTTGTTGTCTTTTCAGCCTGATGAATACCACCTTATGTCAGTGGGCAAGTTTCATTCACAAAAATGTGTTCCTCAAGAGTAAATCAATAATAATTCAGGTCAGAAATCAGTAGACAAAAACATTAAACATCGTTCAGAAGTGTTAGAGGTCTTATTTGGGGACCTGAAACAATTACAATTATTACTATTAGACTACAGCTGACATTTTATCAGAGCAGTGCTGAATACGGAGTGAACAACTGAATGGTTATGGTGTGGTTACTGAAAAATGCCTTTTTACAAATACTTGCTCTAAGTAAAGAAGTAGACATAAACAAGACAATTGGTGGATGACACAAATTCTCATAAATCACCTGTACATGCCACTTAAGGACATGAGTTCTTGCATCAGGCCTTTTGTTTTTTCAGCCACCGATGTGATGGCTGATTCAAATTAACAATATAAGTAAAGTTATTGATTACAGCTGTATTCTCTTTCTTTTGGAGTCATTTCTTATTATCAGTGAGAAAACAACTAGAGAGGGAAAAAGTATGTGTGGTCTCTCTCTCTCAGCCAGCTTTCAGTCTGCAGTTTGTCCATCATTACCAGTCTAGAAATAGACCACACACACACACACACACACACACACACACACACACACACACACACACTATAACAAGCTGCAGCATGTCTATCAGTATCTGCACAGACTAAAACAATAAAAAGGAAAGTGTGTGAGAGGGTGAGGAAGTGTGTGTGTGTGTGTGTAGCCTCTCTCTGACTCCAGCATGACCCCTGCGGCCATCACCAGAGACCAACATGGTGAGGTGGACAGAGGTCAACCAGAGGTCAGCAGACTGATCTCTCTCTCTTCCTCTTTCTCTTCCTCTCTTTTCTCTCACTCTGTATCCTTCACACTTTGTCCGTCTCTCGGCCTCTCTTAATAACCTTTCTCTCACATACACGTACACAGTGACCCAGTCAAGAGGTCAGAGTTCACCCTGACATCACTATGATCTCTTTCTCACTTTCTCTTAACTGAACCAGCTTCTATTGTGGAATATAGACAGTTCAGTTTGCAGGATAAAACAGAAAACAGTTGAATAGAATAGAATATTGGTGTTGTGTTGCTGCTTGTGTTGTACTGGTGGTGCATTCATGCTGTGTTAGTGTTTGCAACATAACACCAGTTTGTGCCTTACCATCACACAGCATCTGATTTTCTGAAAGATAAATAGATATTTGAAAAAACATAGAAGGTTCTTTAACAACATGTACTGCTGTTCTGAATGTATTTTCTTATTATTTCTGAATCCCCACAGATCTTTCTTACCATCTAGGTGAAAAATTATTCTTTCAGTTTATTAAAAGATATTTTTAACGTGTTACTCAAGTTGTGCTTCTTTTTCCTGATCCATGCAAAGATGGTAGGCTGAAGTGACAGGTCTCCTTACTCAATTTGTACAATGTGAAGCAAATAATAACAGATGATTGTTTATCAAATGGGCTCCACCATCACCTCTGGTGGATGTGAAATGCATGCTGGGATAATAGCCTAAAACAAATCTACAGACAAGTCTGCTCCAAAAGCATTCTTGATCAAATGTGTAGAGAAGTAACAATTCCAGACATTTGGATCATATCTTGCCGAGGAGTCCACAAGAACACAGGCACGAGCAGTAATACAGCTTGAGAAGGCTTCTTAGAGGTGTCACAGGAGGGGTACAAGGCCCTGTGTGGGACTGGCATACATACACAGGAAGCACAGTCATGCACAACACACAAAGCCAGTCTAGTTCAAGTTAAATGCAGCACAATTTCACAGAACTGCCATTTCATTTGATTGCTTTTAAGTGTTTTACATGGAGATAAAACATTACAGCTTATATATAAATATAAACAGTAATAAGAGCATGTGCACGTGTTTTTAACTTGGCTACACACAGTTAAAACAGCAGTATGCTCACTTTAAATAGAATTAAGCACAGAAACACAAATTCAGCTGCACTAGGTTTAACCAGCCAAATTATGCACAGCTTTTGTAGTTTTCATCAGTCATACTGCCACACTTAACTTTGGCAGCACTATAAGAAATGCTGTCATGTTATCTAACCCAAATAAATGTGATGGACTCACCACAGACTAAATATAATGAAGCCACTTTTCTTGCTTTCTTGGCAGCAAACTCAGCAGTAAGATCTGTGTAAATTCATCTCGGATACAACATCCTTTTCAATGAAGAGGAAAGCAAGTCCGTCCTGAGACACTGATATACACTAATAGTTCTTGATTTCTTTCAAGTTTGAAAAGCTGCTCTCTCACAATGCCATGCAGCAGAATAATCAGAGGAACTTTGAGCACAGTATCACAGCTGTGAAATGTTAGTCTGATGCTTTTTGAAGAAACAGAGAGTTGAAGCGCTTTAGCTGTTTCTTTTGGAATAATACCTTTCTGAGTATCTTCAGCTCTTGGAACATGTCTTGTTCTTTTGTATCCTGAGATTCCGACATAAAATAAGATCATCTTTTCTTGTTCACCCAGAAGGGAAATTTAAGTGTCATACACCACAAAGACAGTGATAAGCAGAGATAAACAGAGAAACTTAAAGAAAATAAATAATAAAAATAGAATAAAACAGAAAATATATGTGAGTAATTAAACTAAAATGCAAAATTACAGGCGATAGCAGCACATATAGAGTAGCTATATGATATAATGTGATTATGTAATTTTACAGTACATGTATATGATATGCATGTAGAAATGTGTAATAGCAGTTGTTTCAAACATGCCACCAGGCAGTAACTGACATTGTCCTGAAGCTAGTGATGAGCACACTGAAGAGCCTTACAGGATATGTTGTTTGCATCTATTTTATCATAAAATTATTTAAAAAAAATTTAAAAAAATTATCAGTTACTGCTTTAAGTAAACGTATTTGGAAGAATAATAAAAACTATACACGGAAGTACACCAAACAATGACTTTGTTACAGTAACGAGAGAAATGTGATTCTTTACTTCCCCCTCTTAACAAAGAGATAACCAGCTATCCTGTTATCCTGGATCAACTATGGCAGACTTTCACTACCTTCATATTACCGTCTGTTAGCGACAGGCAATGGCAGGAACCTTACATATTAATCCTCTTACAATATTACATGACTGAAACATGCAATGATACAGATGCTAACTATGTGTCTGTGCATGTACAGTACATTAAAATCTTTCAGGTCTTGTTTAAACTGTTCTGCACCATTAAACTTACTCGCCACGCCAACAGACTTCTAATATTAGCAATCACTTGCCATGCTAACATGCTGTTGATATTCAAAACCCCTTCTTTGCATGTTAGGCTCCATCAGTTGACCCATAAATACAATCCTTTTCAAAGCGAGAGGCAATTGTACCAACACTCTCTGGGCATCACACCTAAACTAAATGTAAACTGCAAATGCAAACTACTGTTATTGTTGTGGTTCACTGGCTCACACAGAGGCAAGAAGAAGCTGAAACTTGAGATGGGAGACAATGACAGCAGGCTCGATTGATAAACCATCTGTGTCAGTTTTAATATCTGATTTATACTAATGCTTCAGGTTAAAAGTATCAGTCCTTATCTGTGTGTTTGATCAACCAGCTGCAGTAGAGTCTGCTGTGAGGACAGGACTGGTACATTGGGAAAAGTGAAAGTCACCTTTTCAATTCAGAATAAAATATGTCAACAACAGTTGGTCACACTTTTCAGTTATCTATTAAAATACTGTATCGCGTTTCCTCATTGGATATGTGCAAAAAAATAAAATCAATAATGATTTGTTCAATGCTGCAAAATGTCAGTATGTTAACGAGCTAACAAGCAAGTTGTTGTCGAATGGCTGAATTGTCTGAAACCCCCTCTCCCCACACCTGCATCCAACAACTTTCCAAAACTGGCAATTAAACATTGAACAGTGAACTGAACATCGCTCTTGACCTCTCTTTTTTCTTTCTTTCTGTATGTTTTCATGTGAACAGCCGAATGCAACACTGCAGATGCTTCCAGGAGCGACAGTCTGAAAACGTTTGCTGTTATCCCCTCATACAGACAACTATCATGTCTCGTTCCTGTCTATGACGGCCAGTTTTTAACCTCACCTTTGAGTCTGGCCATGCAGAACAGCTATGAAGGTGTCTGCCTATTGACAAGGTCAGAGAGCACATTGTACAAACTAGTGCTTGTCGAGAAAATTAAATTGTCCTCTTAGTTTTATAGCTGTGTCTTTCCCTCTCTCTTATTTGTATAGATAAAAGTCATTCTAGGTTCACATGTGTCACATGACGTGCAGTTTTTGACTATGGCCACTAAAGTAAAATTGCTGCAGAGAGCTGAGCTGTTTCTAGGGGGTTGCTGCTCCTATGTACAGTAGTTGTTACCTAAAGGAATTGTATGGAGATTTTGGCCACTCATGGAATTGTGAAACAATTTTAACAATTCAAAGTTGAGCATCAGGAAATCAAGAGAACAAAATCAGGAGGTTTACCAGTATTATTATCTTCCATCCATTAAAAAAAACGAAACAAACCAAGAATGAATAAATAAATAACATTGTACCATACCATCATTTCAGCTGATCACAGCAAAACATGGTCAGTCATGTGGCCTTGGCGCTTTGCAGTTGCTGCTCAGTGGCCACCAGAAGAAACCGGCTGTGTGGAAAATGTGTGGAATGTGTGGAAATGTATGAATGTGAATGAGCGTACTGTTTGGGCAACCTCCTCTGGATAGACAGAGGTGTTAAAAAAGAAAGGCTTTGTTCCTTTTCTTCGCCAGTAACACAGATGACACACACATCGGCGCCTCACATTCCCACAGTTTGTCATTCAGTACCTTGTGCAGACTGAGCCTTTTTTTTGTGAGAGTGTGACCAGCAGCTGCACAAGAAGGCAAAGACAACTTGTCTCCATTCAAATAAGTGTTTCTTCAGCAATTCAAAGCTCACTGGCTGTTTGGACTGAGGAGTCAAATCAGCAGGCAGCACGTTTGCATCTGGCACCTATTGTCCAGTTTGCATGACACTCAGTAAACAGTCAGAGTGTTCTGCATCAAGTGAGACTGTGTGCGTGTGTGTGTGTGTGTGTGTGTGTTCGAGGGGAAAGGACATGGATCTGTCTAAAGAAAACATTCACATGTGTAAAAATTTAGTTACAGGTACACATAAGTACACAAAAGTAAATTTACATTTATAAATGCAAACTTTACATGTATACAAATGCATATAGAGTAAACATGCTTATACTGTAGAGGTCTTCATGGGTCCACTCAGTTGTTAGTTACTGAAGTTGCCAGGTCCAGTCGAATAGGGTCCCACTTGCATCCTGTTCTGGATCTGAGTGAGCTCTATTTGAGCTTGGCTATGTGGTGCGTCATCATCATTCTCATCATGGCATCATAATTAATTGGCACATCATGCCGCTGCCAGTGTTGGTGTTCCCACTGTGTTTGGGTTGACCGCAGACCTGAGGTATGACTGTCCTCAGGTCCCTTCAGGTCCAAAACATTGTACAGTGGTTACCTCTGTGACTGTCAGCATATTCTCCATATATGAAGATGTGACCGTGTCAATATGTGTTTCACATAAGGCCACCATTGTTTGAAATGTGAAAAATGAATGAATGCGTTTTGATCCATTTAAAGCTGGTATAAAAAAAAACTAAGAGCTAACTGAGTTTGTTTTTTCCTTTGTAATCAGTGTGGCCCCATTTACACTTGTTTTCATTAGATAAATATATGAGTGACACAGTCATCTTGCATGCTCATGCATTGGTCACAAGTGTGGTGTTAAATGTGTCAAAATCAATATGAACGAAAAAATGAGCTCATGTTGAGTCCATGTAGCATATTTGGTGAAACAGACCCCAGATCACAAATCTGTCTTGATTTTTCCAGGTTACATGTAAATCAGGGTCAGCTCTACTCCAGTCCAGAGGGTGGTGGTACCACAATGCACCTGAGGTTCAGGGTGCACTTGAAGTGGAAAAGCCAGAAAAGACTAACTTAGAACTACTCAGTTATCAGATAAACTCTACACCATCATCATAATCTGCATCCAGAAGTTGCATTGAACAAAGAGACAGAACAAAGTGGATCCAGAGAGAATGTAGATAAAAACACCAGAGAGCAACTGCAGTTACATCTGTGATCTGTCTGGCCTCTGACTGGATCCTGTCAGCATGGAGACAGAGGGTAAACTTGACCTGCCGTAGAGACCCTGACTCCCGGATCTGTTCTACTCTTTCTCCCCTCTGCTCTGTCATTTTAGATATCAAGCATCCTTTGTTTCTTTCTGTTCTCTTTCTTATCAAAACAAGGGATCAGAGGAGAGGTGAAATGTAATGGGGTTTTTTGTCATCCAAACAATGTTTTCATGGTATGCAGGATGGAGCAAGGGAAGGAGGAGAAAGGAGAGGAGGGAGAGGAGGAGAAGGAGAAGATGAAGACAGAGGAGATAGAGGAGGAGGAGGAGGAGTGAAGCTGAGTACACGGTCAGGTCAAATGCTGCGTTTTCGGGTGAAACTAAGTTCACATTACCATACAGCTCAGTGTGTGTGTGTGTGTGTGTGTGTGTGTGGGTATGTGTCTCGTCTCCACTGGGGCGGGTGACACCAAATTTGTAACCAAGCGACGCCAACAGATGGAGCTTCTATTGTGGCAGCATACACACGTCCACAAACACACACACACACACACACACACACACACACACACACACACACAATGAATGCGCAGGACTCATTATGAGAATAAAGTACGCAAGCAGAAAGACTGGCAACCTCCTGGGGTTAAAGTGTGTACACACACGCGCGCGCGCACACATCAAAAACAATCTCAGCCAAGGCCTCTGCAAGCATGCGCACATTCTTATACATACTGCATACACAAATATACACACACAGACACCAGTCAGCATGTATTATTTGCTGGAAGACTCAAGTGCGCGCACTGACACACACACACACACACACACACGCATATACACACAGCCAGCATACAAACACAGACACACACATACACAGATTGTTTCCCATCAATTAACTACCTGATTACAGACTAGAGAGTTACCAAGTGTGTGTGTGTGTGTGTGTGTGTGTGTGTATGAACAGAAATTGAACCCTTGAACTGTGTTTAACCCTCTCTCTCTCTCTCTCTCTCTCTCTCTCAGTTGTTCTGTCGATCCTTCATCTGGCCTTTATTGTTGCTTTCCTCCTTCCTCTCTCTCTCTTCCTGTTTCTGACACCTTCATTTGTTTTCCTCTGTCTCCTTTCCTCTCTCTCTCTCTCTCTCTCTCTCTCTCTCTCTCTCTCTCTCTCTCTGTCTCCCTCTCTCAGCGGGACATAAACTGGTTTCAGGTGCTTTGAGATCACAGCTACATTTAGTGGGTACACTGCTGCGTGTGTGCAAGGTTATTGCAAAATAGAGGTCAATCCATAACCATACACCACACACACACACACACACACACACACACACACACACACACACACACTGGACTTAGAGCTTTGTGATTGCTTGCAAGTCATTTAGGAATAAACTGAATATTAAAAGTTAAATTGAAATATTTATGGACATTATTTTGATGGGAGAATAATGTTTAATTATTTTTACATTCAAGTTATTTATTTGTTGAACATTTGAATTCTCTTCTAACACAGCATGGTGTATATATTTGATCACCATGAGACATGTATGTAAAATCAAGGAAATGAAGTAAATGTATTACAATACTAAGTCCACGACCCCCATTAAATTGTGTGTCTATATCAACTATATCAGTATTACATCATTTGAATTAAAGTTAATTGAAAATCAAACAGTAAAATATGAAAACGTCAATAAATACCTAAATACAATATTATACTGATGGGAATGTAACAAAACAAATATGTGTTATAAGTTTATGCAATTGAAATCATTCAAATGAGAAGTAAAACCAATAGCTGCTCTGAAATGACATAAAACAAAAATATTAACATAAGAAATAAGAAATAAAATGCACACAGTAATCACACATGTAAAATATAAATAAAAATGTGTTACTGTTGCAACAGCACAATAATAATAATAATAATAATAATAATACGCAAGCAGTAATTTAATTTTTATATAGTAATTACAATATGAACACATAAAGAGTAGACAACACTATTTTTAAAAGTAACTGTGACTGTGACTGGTCTACTTTTACAGTATACAATTAGAAATTTCAAAAATCAATTATGACTAATAGACCTAAATTAAACATTTAATTTGAATAATTAAATTTTAAGTTTAATCATTCTCGTTAAATTATTCATCATTTTCAGATTCGGATTTTAGAGCGGCTCCCAAACTACTGGGAAAACAAAATATACAGGAACAACAGCATTAACCAATACATGAGAACATAATACATATAATAATATTAATAATAGAATTTTGGTTGTTTTGAAACATTTTCAGAATCAATCTATAACAAAAAAAATGTGTGTGTTTAAATGTGTAAAGATTTATGTCCATAAAATATGAATAAAAAGGACATCTAATTGAATTGTATATAAATAGGCCTTTATTTGAAACAGTCACATATAAGTATTTGATATATAAGTAAGTCATTTGAATAAATATTGAAAAAAAATAAAAAGAGAAATTAATTTTTTTTAAGTTGCTGTCATTTTGGCAAATACATCGAGCAACACGTATTTTATTATTCTTATTATTAAACTGATCCTTTTTTGTGATGTCCTACTATTACATAATAATATTATACTATTATTTGAACAATACTGTACTGAAATCAAAGTACTACAATTATTTGTTACCATTTTATTTGTGACCTATTGTGACCACAATAGTTTTAGATTAATATATTTGTATTGTTTTTTATTATTATTAATATTATCATCACTGCCACAATTTTCTCTAAATATTTATTTGTTTCATCAGACAAGAATATCATATTTCATGTTTTTTCTTGTATATTTTCATTTGATCTATTTAATTTTGCACATCCATTAAAATGCTGTATACACTGTTGGCCTTTACACTGTCTATACAGATTGTTTGGTGGAACACATTTGTTTTCTCATAATCTTCTATGACCTGAGTCTGCAGCTTTAAAAAAGTAAAAAAAAAGATAAATAAATATCCGTGTTTGCCATCTTCTCTACATCTCAGAATATTACGAGGAAAAAGCTTTGTCTCTTCGTATCACTAAAATCATCTTTGAGAATATTCTTTACCACCTTACGGATGAAACCTGCTGGTACCGTTCAGCAGCATCATTCCAACATTGTGCTGTTACACTGCATCACTTCTTTTTCTACATCTGATCAGCATGTGATTGCTGTTGTTGATTGAGGTGTGTGTGCATGTGTGCATGTGTGTGTGTGTGTGTTTGTGTGCCTGTGGGTGCGTGTGTGAGCGTGTGTATTCGTGCATGCTCAGGACAATTTGGAAAGTCAGCAGCAGAGGATTGTTTCTTCCTTTTTGTGGTGATACACACACACACACACACACACACACACACACACACACACACACATGCACACACACACACACACACACACACACACACAGTGAAAATGTTGTGAACCCCTGAACTGAACTTGAACCGGCAACTGGGTCATCAAGAGGGCAACAGGGGTCCGTTTGTCCATGTGTGCATGGGTGAGACACACACACACACACACACACACAATCCATTACTCAACGTTATGTGATTGTGTATTGTTGTATGTTGATGTGTCTGTTCATGTAACACTGTGTCATCGTTACTAAAATACACCTGTCCATGTGTGAGTGTGAAAATTCTATCCATCCCACATAATTTCCACAACAGAAAGAAGACCATAGCTACTATTGAGGACTCTGAGGTCACGTCCTTGGTATTGTTTCTGAGAATTTGGAGGTTTTTAGGCTTATTCTGGCACAGAATCTAATATTTATGTAGTATTTTTTTCCAGTGTAGAGGAATATTTCAAACAGCATGAGGATGATTATAGTGACAGAAAATGTACAGCATAGATAGAGTAAATGAAGAATACGTGCAATGTGAAAAAGGAAAAAAAGACTCTAATACAACACCAAATCTAACTGCATTCTCAGTTAAACTGAGACCATCAACATAAACACAATGTTATTCTCCATAAATGTAAGATCTATTACATGATTGTTGTTATTGCATTAGACTGTACATGGCATCATCACTGTCCAGTGAAAACATGTACCTCCAAATTTGGTGGTTTGTAATTTGTCAATGAAACTGAAAGAGGAGGTGTTCCTTTATGAGTTGAGACAATTCTCCTACTTCTTCAGCTAAACCACCCATTTACAAAACCACTGGATTATCAGTGGTTGTGGCTAAAAACACAGTTGTTTTTCTTAGCACATGAAAAGTTGACATTTTGGAGTTACATGGTTTTCACAGGACAGTGATCTGTGCTGCTGTTATTTTGCTCCTTACAAGATGTCATGCTTGATTTTAATCTAGATCTACTCTCTCAGTGTAGCTTCGATACAACATCAGACTAATTGATTTCATAAACTGACTTATTTTAATTTGCAATGTATTTCCATATCATTTTTTCAGTGGTTTCCCTCATAGAAGCTTTCATTTGGGGGATGACAAACGTTCCTTCCTACACTGCTATTTTCCTTTTTCAACAGCTGTCCTTAATTTCTTCTTGGCTTCGTTTAGTCAATTTATCCTATACAGAAAAAATACACATCATTTATGTTATTGCTTCCATTTTTTACTGGGTTTCATTGGGAAAAGTTGTGTGTTTATTGTGTAATAATGAATATAATAATAATCTATAATCTTTATTGTGTTCTATTCTGTTTCATTTTATTCTGCTTCATTTCCTAGATTTCCTCTTTTTCTGCTTTTCTATTATTTGATCTCCTCTCTTTCTTGCACACACACACACACACACACACACCTGCCTGCTCGTTCAAACATACCCTGACAAACACTCTCACACATGCACACGCACACACACGCCTTTCATTTGTCTCTCCGGTCTAAATAGGAAGTGATCAGTCATTGGCGGAGGGGAAGAGACGGTGAACTCCCTCTGAACTCTGACCTCCCCATGACCCTTGAGAGGAGAGGAGAGGCACAAGAGGAGGTGAAGAGACGGTAGACAAAAAAAGTGGAAGAGAAACAGTCAAGAAACAAGAAAAAGGAGAGGAGGAGAGAGGAGAAACGACAAGCTGATGATGAGAAGAGGAAAGGAAAGAAAAGAAGGAGGAGAATGAAGGGAGGACGGTTGTCTGGAGGAGGCCATCAGTAAAGGAAACAATAAATAGTAATGATAAACTCAAATCATTCACTCACAGACCTTATTTACTTAGAGGATGACCAACACAGCGAAACAGAAAAAAAGGGAGAACAAAGGCGAAGAGGAGTAGGAGGATGGACAAACTGTCGGTCATGCTGACCAAACACCAGGGGGCAGTGTTGGGACGAGCTGGAGGGCACCAAGGGAGAAGAGAGGGTGGGGGTCTAGTGGGAGGAGCCTTGAATCCCCCTCCTTCTCTAAAGAATGACGTAAGGCAGCGATAACAAAAAAAAAGCACCAGCATCAGCTCGTTTGGCCTTCACGTGGCGACAGGTTGGCGAGGGGAGGGGCATAGCGTTGTGATGTCGTCATGACGCGCATACACCTAATCCTGCCTAACAGACACCGCCCTCTTGGCTAATACGCACACGTACGCACTCATGCCACATTTATGTATGTACAGCTATACAAATACACTCAAGCGTAGCAGAACACAGAAACACAATCTTAGCCTTTGTGTGTTGTGTGTGTGCATGGATGTGTGTGTGAGAGACAAAGAGAATGGAGGGTTTTTTTCTTTCTTGGAACATTGATGGAAAGTGACGGGTTGAGCCTATTCATGAGTGTGTAGCTACTGCTATATTTGCATGTTCGTGTGTGCACGTGTGTGTTTGTCCCAGCAGATCAAAAGAAACATGAAATACATGTAAATAAGGAAACAGCATTTTTTTTCTCAGTGCTGCATCATCACAAGGCAATAACCTGACCCGAACTGATCACCGTCTGAAAGGTCAAAGTGTCCTGTTCTCTCCACCTGGCAAAGCCACGCACACCCAGTCGTAGTATGTGTGTCGACCTATGGGACACCTGGCTGGCTCTACTCCCACCCCTAAGGCGAGGGTGTGGCCACATCAGAACGTGATCAAAGGGCTGAGAAAGCTGTGAGCTCACAGGCCAGGTGTGGAGATCAGGGGTCGAGGAAGGCCGTTCCAACGGCGACCGGGGAGGAAACACAGAGAGGATGTGGGCTCGGATCAAAGAGCGCCTGCTCACACGCTCACGGGCTGATCTCACTGCTCATTGAAGACTCCACCCACAGGATGACAAACGAACCTCCTGATTTGTCTGCAGGTCAGAGTGGGCGTGGCCTGACAAGTAGAAGCTTTTGATGGAGGATTTTCAGCTCACTGTAATGTCACGAGGAGGTCACAGTGAGGTCACAATAGGGTAACAGTGATGTCACAGAGGAGCCACCACAGGGTCACAGTGATGTCAGAGGGTCACGGTGATGTCAGAGGGTCACGGTGATGTCAGAGGGTCACAGTGAGGCCATAGGCTCTGATCATTCCAGCAGTTACTTTGGAATAAAGCATTTTACTTTCTTTGGTCTAATACAGTTAGTGGTTATTATCGTTCCCAGAATGCCTTTCAACCGAGCGTCTGAATCTTAACTGTTTGTCTTCTAGTTGAATAGAAGCACAAAACCAGTCTGGGCCCACAACATGTATGTACTAGATATTCAAACGAATATTTTCTCAATAGTGTTCCATTTCATACACAACCTCATTTAAGAATAAAATGCAGTGTGTCCCACTGAGCTGTCAAGGCCCATTTTTTCAATAGACACATCAGACCTCTTTAAATTATTTGGGCCTTCTCACAAAAACAACCTTTGTTTAAAAAAATACACTTGATGGAATGCAGTTCTGACTTGTAATTTTCCACTGTTAAATCCTCCATTTCAATTTCCAGTATTTAACTAGCTGTGCTGTTCCTGGTTGAAATATTATGTGGTAACTGTTATTTTGAATATATTGTATGTTATTTTGTGGACAGCTAAATGTATACATATGCATATGAGGAGTATAAATGGCAGCAGAATTGATAAGATAAGATAAGATAAACCTTTATTCGTCCCCCAGTGGGGAAATTTACAACGCAGAAAAAGAAGCGCTTCAGATGACTTCTAACAACTTCTGGTCAGGGCCATATGCAGGGTAATAGAAATATCGAGGGGCAACGTTTGGAGAGCAAAAGTTGGATATCAATAGCTTTAAAGCCACTTGGGCTGTAGCATGAATACATAAAAAAATGTTGCAATGAATGATCCACGCTGCAGTCTGGAAGGCTAAAATGCTCACAAAGCACCTCTGTGACTCCTCACTTGTTTCTCCTGCCAAAGTGAATTTAAAAAGTAAAATTAACAGTAAAATTATATACACCTAATTTATTGCGTTTTTGTGTTAGACTTTTCATCATTTTGGATTTGAATTTTAGAAATGTGTGTCAAACAGCACATAACTGTAAGCACAATGTGTGTGTATTTATACAATAATACCATATTATCAAATTCTAATTATGCCAGGTGTTTAAAGGTTCCACTGTAATTACCAGCAACATATACAGTATAGTTTGAACTGGATCAGGTCAGTTCTTGTTTGTGTTAAACAGCACAGGGATGTATTGCTAACCCTATCCTGGGCACAGTGAGCAGTATCTGCTCTTCCTCTCTCATCTCCATCACCATCGCTTTCATTTTCTCTCAGTCTCCTCCTCTTGTCCCATATCTCTTCCCTTCTCAAAGCTGACTTTTGATTGGCAGTTTTTTGATTTTCGTCTGTCTCAGTGAAGAAAGTAAACCCAGGGTCAATTAATATTTTGGAAATGTTACCGGTCTCCACCAGGATAATCTTGCAATTGAAATACAAATATATACGGGTGCAGATGGCTGCCATTTAACGTAGCATGACTGTACAGGAACTCTTCTTCAGATGTCTGTGGATGAATGGCATTGAACTTCAAGCCGTCCACCAGTAAAATTCTGTTACCTGTATCACATATCGCATGGATTCAGCTGTCTGTTCCATTTCCTCAAGTTGTTGAGATTATCAAAAAACGACGGTGTTCAGTAAAGTTTTTGTAGAAACAAGATCATCTACTTCACCACATGCACACAAGCAAGCAGAAGCAGTTGCAATCTTGGTGACCTCAACGGCAGGTATGGTCATGCTTCCAGTATCCCTGCTCATGTACCATATAAATCTGAAAACAAACATTTTTGTGAGATAAATATTTTCAGATAGTAGCTTTGCATTACACCCCGATCTCAGTACACTGAAGTAGAGCTGGAATAAACCTACAAAGGCTAACAGCACAGTGAATTCCATTACAACACCAGATCCAAGAGAACAACGAACTGAATCATCCATCCGTTCAATCTGACTCCATCCTGCATTACAGCACCACTATCCTCAGAACCAGCTGTCCTGTCAACACGACACCTCCTGAGGAGATCCATGGACAGCAGGCAGAACAACTGCCTTTACCAGGCTCACTGGCATCAGGAGTTCAATGCATGAAAACTGTTTTACAGTAGACTCAATGGGAAGCATACAAAAATAAAAAGGCATTGTTTTGATTTATTGATTCATTGATTTTATTTCCCCCTCTCATCACAGCTATATATGCCCACAGCAAACACAGAAACTGAGGCCTTAATCTGTCGTTATGCATATAGTCAATATATTAGACAGTCGGAGAATCGAATAGCTAAAAAAAAATGATTTGGAGGGGGGATGGTTTGCATCTTGAGGTCCATGTAGAACGATGAATTTGTAAACATGTAAGCTTATCTGTTCCATTAGAGACAGACAGGTGACACATGCCAAAAACACACTAGAGATGCATTAAAAGGCATTCTCCTTCTGCTGGTGTCAGGAGTCATACCGACAATAACTGTGTTGATGCTGTGTACTCAGTGTATGAAACATGCATGAAAAGCCTTACCCTCACCAGAAATGTTGACAACAACATTTATTACAAACATACTATAAATGATTACTATATTGTCCATCCTTAGTGTATGAAGAGGGCGCTGTGGCTGTGGACCCACTGATGGTGGGAACAGGTTTATTAGCTATGTTTCTCCTTGTTGCTCCCTGGGGATGCTTGGGAGAAGGTGGGGACTAGGAGGGGTGGGTTGGGGTATCATGGAGAGGTCATGGTGAGGTCACAGTGGGGTTGCGGCAGGGCCATGGAGAGTTCACGGTGAGGTTTTAGCCAATCGTGTATAAGGAGGAAACTGCAGGAAGAGAACAGCTCCAGAATAAGAGGCTTCAAGATGCACTACCACACTGTACTCTACAGACACACAGACAGCACTCTTTTATTTGTTTTTAGTACATATTTTATGCAGAGTGACTTCATTTCAGGAGCAGTATATGACTTGCTAAATGCTACTGCAGCAATGAAAGTGGGGCAGTATTTGGCAAAGCATTAACACCTCCATACTGCCAACATAACATAAGCCTGTCAGCATACACATTAACACAGTGTGTATATGTCTGTCTGTGTGTTTGAATCTACATTAACACGACTCAGTGTTGTCAGCAGTAAATGGTTGCGTTGTTCACGGCAACAGGCCGGAAAACTGTGGTTGTAATGTGTGTTCATACCAATCAGGTGGTTTAGCACTGCAACACCACCCCTCTTGGATGAAGCATGTTTAGAGAGCAAACACACCCAGAGGTTTAAGCTACTGAAGCAATAGAGACAGAGAGAAGGACGATGGAGAAAAAGTAAGAAAATAAGACAGTGATCAAGGAGCAATGAGGGATGAAGGAGGGAGAAAGAACAGAATGAGGAAGGGAAGAAGGGACAGAGGAGGAATAAATGTAGTGTAGGAGAGAAAGAGAGGAATGGAAGGAGGGATGATGAAGGCTCTGATGTAAAAAGTTAGTGGTATGGAAGAGAGATGGCCAGAGAGAGAGCTGCCAAGTTTCTATGAATGGAGCCCTCTATGCAAGAAGTATGCTCTGTTTTTATAGGCACAACAGGAGAGAGAAAAATAGAGAGATGGAGAGAGAAAGACAGAGGAGAGGTTGAGGAAAAAGTAGATCAGAAAAAAGAAAAAGAGGAGGCTTGGTTGGGCTTGACTTTGCCTGCATGCATATTTAAGGTCATCGTTTGGATTAAATCCCATGATTTTCACCATGGGGCTTTTCTTACAGTTTTCTACTAAATGAAATGTGCAATTTCATAAAGCCTTCAATTATAACATATATAACACAGGCTAATGTGAGGCAAAAATAAAACTCGGATACACTAACAAATAAAAATGTACATTCACACTTACAAGTATTATTCTCACTTTCCTTCATCCTACTTACATACATAAACACATACATACCAGCGCAGAATCCCTCACGATTGGTCAATTGGACTATTGCATAATTTACTATGTGCATCTGGTGCCAATGTATCTGGAAATGCCAAAGCAATCTCTTCCTAAACTTGGAGGCCTGTTTACACAGAGCAATTCTGGGGTGGAACATGGCCAAAATTCACTAGCCTCTGCAAAATTTAGTAAACACCTTTTTGAGGTAAGTTTAATGGAAAAAGAACACATGCACTCACAAACAAAGCAAAATGATGGAGGCGAAATGAAAAAGAAGTTTGTGGGACTCTTTATTGACGCATGGAAATGTCAGCACTATGACCAGTGCAGATGGATGATGCAAGCTGCTGACGTGCCTCTGCTCTCATATACTTTTTCTTTTAACGTCTTGGCACTACTATTCAATGCACAGTCATTCCTCAATTAGTATCTTACAGTACCTCACAGATTGTGAGTAAGATTTTACTAAACCAATCTTGCACAGTATGACGTACAATAAACTTTCATGTTCTAATGGCGCTGTTGACTGTATTATAATGGCCAAACCTTAACAATACCACAGCTTTCCATAACCACAATCTTTACCTAACATTAACCATACTGTAGTTGCCATGCATATTTAGTATATATTTTATTGAGGCGCAACTTTTAAAAAGTTTGCATTATACATAGACAAACGTGTAACATTGAATGCAATATGGGGTTTTGGAGAATTGTCTCATTTTATTCTAATATTACATGGTAGCCTAGTGGTATGACCTCAACGTCCCTGGTTTGATTCCAGCAGAGGACCTTTGTTGAATGTTATATCCTTTCATTTTCTCAATAGTGTCTCTATCTTGTCTCTAATTCAGAAAGGAGTCATGAAAGGCAAATTTGAGAATCAGATTAATTTAATATAATATATTCTTGTCATCAGTTTGTTTTGCTAGTGTAAAAACTGCTTCCATTGTATGTTAGCTTTGTTAAGATTAACATGACAATTACAGTGCAGAAGCTGCAGTAGATACCCTTACATATTCATTTTAATGACTTCTAATTTGCCTGCCTTTAAATAGAAAACAAAAAATGTCAAGTTAGTGTGAAACTTACTGTTATGCATAATTATAAGTGATTAGATAAATTTCTGCTAATTGGGTCTTACAAGTACAATAGCTCAATTGTGTTGCCTTCAAGATCCATTAAACATTTTAAAATATCAACAGTGTAGTTTAATATTTGTGCTTGGATTTATGAGAACATAAATGAAGCAAGTGTAAATTTTATTTTTCTCCACGACACCTGCTGGACTCTAATAAATGCCCACATTTATTCTGCTTAAGTATTAGAAATGTACTCAAACATTTACACAAGAATTCAATAGATACAGACCTAATGTGTGAACTAAAGAGGGGAAGAAAAGGGGAGCAGGTGACAAGTCGGGTATAAAAGGAGAGGGAAAATGAAGGAAAGGAGAAAGTAAACTCACAGTCTCATTCACCTGTCAATCACACACACACACACACACACACACACACTCACTCCTTCATGGTTAAGTTAACAGCACCCCACCCAATTCCAAAGCTGTGAGTCACACAACCAGGTCCACCTTGGGATAATCAGCAAAACAGATCAACTATGGCCTGTAAAAGTAATGAAACCATGACAGCAGCCTCTCAGACTGAAGCATGACATGGAAAGAAGTGTATTAAGCCTGATAACCAAATTCAGTCCCAAAATAAACCTGCAACAAAGGGCAGGTGGCTGTGAAACCCACAATATATGTATCTATGTGTGCAACCACACACACACACACCTCAGTCATCCATCCCAGCTTCTGATTGGCTGCCTGAAAGAAAAGTGACCAATTGTGTGGGAGCTGAGAAGAACAGGCTGTGTTGTGTTGCACAGAAGTTCCACTCCCTGAACTGAGGGGGGCAGTGCAGTGTGACAGACGGTTGTGAGGTGTGTGTGTGTACGCGTGTGGGAACGAGACATAACTCTTCCATTGCCACTGGTGGGATTTTTGGAGGAATTGATCCATCTCATTTTTCTGTCTCAAGAGTGAGAGAGAACAGATCAAGATACAATTTATGGGACTCAAACACACACACACACACACACACACACACACACACACACACACACACACACACACACACACAGCCAGCCACTAGGGGCAGTGTGGTCCAGTGTTATCAGTGATCTCAACCTGAGGATGAGGACCCCTCTGGCAGTTGTAAGATGATACAGGAAAGAATCATATTTCTGCTATACAAAAGTATTATCATGTCAGGGCCTTTTTTTGTACTTTCCTGGTGAAATACTGTATAGTTTCCAGCCTGTGGGCCTGAACATCTAATAAAATGTAACAACTTTACAAGTGAAAATCAGTCTTTGTTTGATGGATATGAGGCCTACTGAGAAGGGTGGCATCACTTCATTTTCAAGGTTTGATGAAGAAAGGATGAGAACATATGCTATGGATTTATAGTTAGTATTCATGTAACTGGAGCTGGCACTCATTGTAAATTCACCTCACTAATGTGGAAATACTGCAAACAGGCGTCACAGAAAAGCAGTGATTCAGATGTTTTAAAATGTACTGGTTCAGCCAAATTAGGAATATTTTCTCACTTTATCTTGTTTTGGTTTCATTATACATATGTATTCATATGCATATTTACTGCATCATTTTGAGAAATCCTACTCTGAGATTTTTGCCTTTGCAGTGCTCACAGTATCAATTAATGATATTTAATAAATTTAACAGTAACTCGCCTTTTCCAGAAAGTGTCAATATAATTATGATAATAAATCATAATTTATAATGAAACCTATTGTCTTTAAATGTTTATATTTTTTCTATTTTATTCCACTGTTCTTTATTGTATACTTCAAAAACATTTCTTCTTCCATTAAAATGTGTAATCTGATTATCAGATCAATCAGACCTTGAAAAGCTTTATTAACAACATTATGCTTATATAATATACTTATTATATTATATATTACTTCCACAGTTTGAGCGTTAATTACCATGACCACCAAGCTGATCTTGACGTTTTTCTATATAAATAAACTAATAATAATCTAATATAAATAAAATGTTGCTACAGGTCTCATTGCTCATGTACTGTAGTTGCTAGGAACAGTTAACAGTCATTTATCTGTCTTTTTTTTACAATCATGATCTGTCTTCCTCCAGGATCTAGAAATGGTAGCTGACTTGCATATTCTGGCTTCCTGCATATGTGAGACCACTCTGTTGGTCTTGTTGAAAAAATTTGGTTGAGGAGGATTGGTTTTGGGTCGGTATGTAAAAGGTAAAAACATGTTGTTTTGTCTCAATAGACATCGAGACAATAGTATAATACTATAAAAGCTAGGTTTCCATGCAATCACAGATGTCTACTGAATTTCGAGAAAAATTACTTATGGAATTAATGACGGTTAGCTATCACTAAAATAATCTGCCGCCAGCAATATTTGCATTTAAACATTGCCAGATTACACATCCAGCAGACACAGCATCATAAAGAGCTATTCAGAGTTGTATCTCTGGTGATATGACAATGTAAGTCCAATATAAACTTGCCTTTAAACTCTGTTTAGGACTCCCTCAACTCATGAAAAAAAATATCTGGCTCTTTATTTGCTAAATGCTCCGCTATGTTCACCAGCTAGTCGCCATGAGACTGAACCAAAACAGTTAAGTTGTGGACCAGAAAAACTAAAAACAATGAGCTCAAAGACATTTAAACACTCTTTAGATTTGAGGTGAAACTGGAGAGTTTGGCCATAATTCTCTGTAGGTCCGTCACATTACACAAACAATCCTTAATCTAAAAGTATTGATTAGTGCATCAGAACATAACACCAAGTGGAACTCCAATATGGCCACCGAAGGAGCTTGACAACATATAAAAGCTTTCTACAAAGCTGGCAATGTATGTCAAGAGGATGACATGACTTCACATGGATGACAGGTCCGATTGTTTGAGCATGTGATATTGTTATAACACCCAGGCTGTAATACAGTCACTGGGGATCCTTCTCTCTGATTGGCTGTTTTCAGTGTTTGTCTGTTTCTGGTTATAGCGTTGCCGAGGAAGCAACATTTCACAACTGGTCGCCAACATTCTGACATTGTAAGCTGCCAGTGAAAACACACTCAGACACACACGCACATGAACACATAGTCTTGTTTCCATCACTTCAGAGGACATTACATTGACTTACGTTCATTTCCTGGAGACTTAGCCTAACCCTAGCCCTAACTTTAACACAAGTTTTCACCCTAAAATTGAATGATTTACATTTTCAGGGTTTGGGTTGTGTTTTATTCCCATAAGGAAGAGTCCCCACAATGTGACTGTGTAAATATATTTATGTCCCCACAACGTGAGTAATACACATCCAGCTACACTCACAGAGAGCGAAAGAGAATGAGAGAGAGAGAGAGAGAGCGAGAGGTCTGTCACTCTTAACTAAACATTCTAATGTGGAATCATCTCTCCCTCTCGCTCTTACACAAACACACAGAAATGGTTGAGGGCAAATATTACTTCATCCTAAGCATTTTCAAATCAGGTGATGACAGAAGGAAAGAGAGAAAAAGACACACACAGCCGCTGTGGTTTCGGGTTGAGCTGCGGTGTGTGTGTGAGGTTAACAAGCTCTTATAACCTCGTTATCACACTGATGACGGACAGAGAGAGAGATTAAAAAGTTAGGGACTGAAAGACAGAAAATGGGTGTAATCATTTGCTTTTCTTTTCAACAGGCAGTTAAATATACCTTCCTGCTTTGTTTATGTGTGTGTAGGTGTGTGTGTATGTGAGAAGATATTTCCTGCTCTGTCTGTCTTCACCTGAACGACCACAGTCTCTTTCTAGTTATTGTATGTCTGCTTTGTGCGTGTGTGTGTGTATGTGCATGCATGTATTTGGAAAGTTCTGTTGTCTGCATGCTTTGCTGGTTTCAGGGTTTGGTCAGACCTTTAGATTTTTGCTAATGCTTTAGTATATTTTATATTATTATATTGTACATGTCCACAATGTGATGTACAAAAAAAGTGAGATAATATTCATTTGGTACACACACGTATGGTGAGTAGAGTTTTCAGTAATACATAAATTAATACTTTCTTGGGATTGTATGGAACTGTTCCTTCAAGAAAATTCCTATAACCCTACTACTACTACCTAAGTACTAAATTATGGCAACTAGGTCAAGGGCAATGTGTGTTACTGCCAAGAGTCCAGGGGTCCATAAAGTTATTGAATACCAACCGGTTTGCGCTTAGTGATTCAAAAATGACGCACCACTACGGCACAATATCAACATGACATGATAAAGGCCTTAAGGTGGGTCCTATTATATAACCTGATCTTAACGCCCCGTCTTCAAGAAAGGCCCAATGTCAAAATCTAATTTTAAGTCATTCAATTTAGTTTACTTTGGTGCTAATATGTCGTACACAGTGCAGGGTGTGGGATTTATGCTACTGTAAAGCAGTTCTTACCTCAACACTGGCTATGATCTTTCATAACTGGACAGGATAGCAAAGCCAATGAGTGCAAGTTCCTCTTCTTCAACCTCGAGAAAATATCATTGGTGACATGGTCTGATCACGAGCGTGACGAAGCAAGAATTGCCTGAAGGCCCCTGAACATTGGCACTGGACGTAAACCATGACATGTGGAATTATCCAAAATTAATATAAATCCAAGGGATAATGGGCCGGAAAAACATGGCCTTCATGGCAGGGACACATGCTAAGTTGTAGATGATTCCCAATCTCACAATTTATGTCTGGTACCAATGCCAATGCAGGAAGTAGTGTAAATTGAGGTTTAGGGTCAGGGTGGTAGATGGGTGTGGGTATCAGGATTTCATGTTCAGTTTGGGTCCTGTCACAGACCTGCAATTAAAGCTTGCATTTAATTTACCATAACCAGTATCTTTGTGTTTCGACTCCCTAACCGTAACCATATTTTATTTACAATTCGCTATGTTATTGAACCCCAGCTTTGCAGAGTCATCCAAATATCAGTGCTCTTGTCTGAAAAAACAAGAATATTACTATCTTTACAGTCGAAGCCCAATCACAAGTTCTCCACTATACTCACAGTTTTGATGTTTGTTGCTTGTTTGATGAACATGAAGTCTTTTCACATATTTTCAATGGGGGTCATGTACATGATTGACTTTACATTGCAAAGCATGATGGAACTGTTGACTCAGTACTTAATGACAAATGGTCAAAAGTTTCCTTTTCTGTGAAAGTGACCAAACATTTCTTTGTTTGGCCTGCAAGGCTTACAATGTAGAACACTGAGCCTTATGTTACAAATGATACTTCAGATGTTGATAGATAGATAGATAGATAGATGGATGGATGGATAGATAGATAGATAGATAGATAGATAGATAGATAGATAGATAGATAGATAGATAGATAGATAGATAGATCAACAGCAGTAAGAGTAGGATTAATGTCAGCTGTCATCTATCTAAATCTTCCAGAAGATGTTTGCTTAAGGAAAAGTATTTCATCCCTCTCGTCTGACGCTTTAGCTGCTCGTCTCAAGTTAAACCCACACAGTGAACAGCATTGTAGTGAACAGCTGGATGAATCGAGCCTCAGACTGATCAAGCTGCTCTGCAGTGGAGAGCACAGGGAGCTACAGTAATGCCAAGTGAGCAGGAACAACAGAGAGCAAGCGGCTCCGTTCAAACAGCCAGAGTTTGTAATGACAACTGGATTTACTGAGAAGAGCCAGTCTGTTGTGTTGCTGCAGAGTGACATGGAAACTGTGTGTGGGAACTATTTCAGGTACACAACAATGATAGCCATGGTAACTGTACACAGTAAAGATATTTACTGAAACTAAATGAAAAGCAACAAATGATTAAATATGATCAAAGGTAATACAATGTATATTTTTTGCAAAAGACTAAAACTAAATCAAAATCAGTTGGAAAGGTGAAACAATTTAACAGCACATGGTTTGACTAATGAGGTTATAGAAATAACAGCAGGTGTGGTGCTGAAAACTGCCTTTCACATACTTGTCTGTACAAAATAGATCTAAAGTTTTAATAGTTAATAGTTTTGTTTACATATCTTTGTTCAGCTTTGTTGTCCTTGTTTTTTTTTAGCTATATGTCTGTTTCTATCTTCCTGAGAAACTGCAACAAAAAAAACACACACAAAAAAAGAATGAAATTCCTGGCCAATGAAGCTGATTCTAATTCAGATTCTGTACTAGCAGCAGTAGTAATGATTATAATCAGTGGTAGGAGTAATACTATATTGGGATTGATAGTGACTGCTATTACCACAATCAGCCAGTGGGGAGCAGTGCAGCGTGTAAGGTTTTTACATTTGCGTGTACTTCTCTCTCTCTCTCTCTCTCTCTCTCTCTCTCTCTCTCTCTCTCTCTCTCTCTGTGTGTGTGTGTGTGTGTGTGTGTGGTATTTTGCTATCTCAGATGTCTCTTTCCTTCATAGTGAGTAAATTGTATCCAAACAGCATTGCTGCTGACACAGACACACACTCTGCTTCATCTTGTACATTAATGGCTGCTACTGATCTGAGTACAGCTAACATTAATACAATGAGTTACATTTTTTCCTCCTTCCACTGCAGTAACACAGCAGCAATATGCAGTATGCAGTGTAATAATGCTTGTGTAGTGTACTTTATGGAGGGAAATGAAGGTTAGCTCAGTTTGACTAACCTTCTAATTGAAAGCTGATGGCAGGGGCTAACAGTGACTGGTGCACCACACACACGCACACACAGGCACAGAGGTAGGGATAGTGAGCAGTGTGTGTTTGGCAAGACTCCAAAGAGGTACTGACAGATCTGCTCAGCAAAGCCTCCCCTGTTCACAGCCTTGCACACACACACACACACACACACACAACACACAAACACTCCTCCTCCCTCTCTTCACACTCTGGGTGACCCTGACATCAGCCCTGCACTCTCTCCATCACTGTGTTGCCATGACAACGAGCCCCAGGGTATGGCTGTGTAGTAAAGTTGTGTGAAGCGTTGGAAAATGTGGTCAATAATGCTGAACTGCTTCTTTCTTTCTTTCTTTCTTATCCACTATTTTCTTCTACCCTTCTTAACTAACATGCTACATTATGATTGATTATGATCTGTTTAATAAAAGTACGCGAATCAAAGAACATTAGTTGCAGTAACGTTGTAGATAAAATATCTTTTATACATAAATGTGAAGGTGTTTTGAATAGATGGGAAAATTGATGAAGCATAACTCAGAAATATTTTTTACATGAAACATCAAGGACTCAATTCAGTTCTGCAGGATAGATATCAGTTTTTAGGCCACAGCTTGCTGTCCAGCTCCAGGCTGTGAGTGTGTAACCACATTATGAGGCAGGGGTCAGGGAGTGTGTGTGTGTGTGTGTGTGTGTGTGTGTGTGAGAAAAAAGGAGATAGCCTCTTGACTTTTCTGAGTGCTGTTGCTGAGTAGGAGGCTTAACACCTCACACAGGCACCACTCCAGTCCTGGTCCCAGCCCCCTCCTGCAGTACGCTATCAACAACACTAGGGGGCAATCTGTACTGTGTCTGAATTGGAGGCTGGACCCTGATGTGTAATATTATTGATATTAACATTTATAATGTTGTAATTGGACCAAATAGGATGTGTTCTATGCACAGACACATTGAAAATGGCTGTGTCAGCTCATGGTGCAGAATTTAAAGACTTCTATCATACAAGTGAGTTACCTATTTAAAAAAGCAAGGAAAATATACACCTATTGTAATGAGGTGCTAGCTCACAGACAGACCTCAGAAAAGAGAAAGCTGCACACTCATAACTCAAATTTATTTATTTCAAACTGTAAAGATCAGTCATCTGACTGTCATTCAGATTAGCTAAGACAGGTTGTACAGTATAAAATAGTTTGAGGCCAATTCAAGGAAACAAGGAAGAAACACACACACACACACACATAAAAGCAAATTGCAATTGCAAAAATTACAAATCACAAATGAGGCAAATCTTACAAAATAGAAAAGAAGCATTAGTACACAAACAAGACACATGAATGTAAATTGGAAAAAAAAAAACCCACTGCATGAGATAAATCTCCTGCATGCATAAAATGCATTAAAAAAAACTTGCATCACAAATATGTTTGTTACCACTGCCCTCTGACACAGAATATCCTAAAGGATACTCAATTATTTATAAATTCTTTATATATTATAGAAATGATCTGAGGTGAACTTCTACATTGAGGCTGAGCGGAGCCTTTCTCTTTAACCTGTAGATCCAGACTGTTTCTTGCCTCAACAATAAAGAGTCCAATCCCCCATCGCATCTAGGCAGCGATTTTCAGCTCTTCTGTCTAATTTTACCCTCTTTTACTTCTACTCGATGGAGACCTTTCCACACATTCAAATGATTAAGTAGCTGACTACCTTTGAACAGCAGGAGATGACTCTAGGGATTGGATTTTCTTCCAGAGATGGGATGCGTAAAATAAATGCAATTGCAAGTGCTATTGTATTGAGTACATGCATTACATCTGTAATTGCAATCAGGGTAACAGACATTGCAAGAACTCAATCTGTGGAACCAAATTGGAGTTTACTAATTTACCTTTGAGGTAAGGGTAATGAGAAAACACAACTAAGTACATATACGATTCAGAAAAAAAACAAGCTGTTTTCAGGTGAACTTCAATTAACTTTAACTAGGCTGTGCTGCAGTAGAAGCTAAACCAGAACACAATACACAAATCAAATCCTGACTCAACCCATGGCCATGATGACTGATTGATAAAATGGTAGTTTTGTACCAGCTGTTTGTGCTGGTTAACAAAATCATACTGTGAAGCTGATGCCTATCTCAGTCAGTAAAAGATTTCAAGTCTGTCCAAAGGTCTAATATTAAATCCATAAGAGACTCTGGAGCAATGTCACAGAAGACCAGCATAATTCAGGATTTCGGTTCAGTGCCAATGCAGGAAGTTGTGAGCCCTTGATAGTGTAGTGGAAAGTAAAGGTGATGGAGTTGGAGATGAATGTGTACCATACCTGACTTTGTTGAATGAGACCAGAGTTTGGGTCCTATCACAGACCTGCAGTTAAGGTTTATATCGTAACCGTGATCTTCCTTCAACCTTACAGGAAGATAAATTTAAAAAAAACTCTATCTATCTATCTATCTATCTATCTATCTATCTATCTATCTATCTGTTTGCCTGCCTGCCTGGTTACCACGGTTACGGCGAGGGGTTGGGGGCCTTGATTGGAATGGGTGATGGGTTCTCGGTTGCTACGGTAACAGTGGATTCGGTGCCATCCCTCCTCACTGTCTCTCTCTGTCTTCAACCATCATCTCCTCTTTTGTTCTTTTCCTCCCTTTCAGTTTCTACAGACGAAAGGAATGAAGGAAGATGTCACCAGTTAATATTTGTATACTGCTGCTGGTTCTGTTACTAGACTTGATCAATCTCAACAGCTGATTGAATTTGCCATGTTAATAGTCCACACTGTAGAAGTTTAAATATAGACTCCCTCAACACACAAACACGTAGTGAGGAAACACTGGCTGACTGAGGAACTGATTGATTGATTGACTGATGAAGATGGAGATGATTAGGTGGGTCCATGACAGCAGATGAGGTCAGTGGCTGCGGCTAAGAACTCTCAAGAACTCTGTGCAGGCTTGTACTATGGAAAAGCACACTAACACATTTTTTACATCAGTTTTGTCAGTAGAACTTCAAAAAACTGAGGAATAAGAACAATGAAATGAAAATGAAAAAGATAGATAAATGTCTTCGGCTCTTTGTTTAGTACAAACTGAAGTTGGTCTACATGTTCTGGAGGGCTCAACAGGGCTGTTCAATAACCTTATGTCCAAAGCAGAGGAGAGCACTCTCTCTGCCGCAAAGTTAGCCCATCATTATTCACAATATTGTATGTGTGGCAGTTGGCTCGAGGTAGTGCAGCATCTACTTCACTAACGTTAGTCTCTGGGTAATGGCACACAATATCTATTGACAAAACACTTCATTAAAACTGAACTCAAACCTGAAGTATACCACTACTGCACTGTGCCCTTGCCAACCTTTTCATTTAGAAATGATGTTTACATACTAAATCTGTACCAGCAAAAACATTTTGCAGGCCACATAATGCTGCTTTATCAACCTAATGAGGAAACATTGTTAATTAATCATTAAAGCAGGATTCAACTTTTTAACGCCTATGTTTATGCAGCTCTAAGTTAAGGTTAGGGAGAGATGACAGTCAAGGTTTTAATGCTGAAAAAGTCAACAGTGACTTGCTGTGACATGTTTACGGAATCAACATTTAAATGAAACCACAATCTTTCCCTAACCTTAACCAAGGTGGCTTTTGTTGCCTAAACCTCACCATACTCTCAGGATGCAACCCCTGTTTCTGGTGTCAAAGTCCAGCACTCCATCCAGCCCATCAATATTCCTACTACTTAAGAGTTGTGATTAAGTGCAAGACCAGTGCACTTTGTTCCCTGTAAAATATGCTCCCATTAAACATAATCCTGCATGGGAGTTTAGAAAGCACAGGTGTCACTAAAAACATTAATGACACCTCTTTTCTATTTATGTCTCAGTAAGGCCTGACAGTAAGCTGCATGCATAATACCAGGGACCTGGAACTGACAGACCTAAATGGAATGCAGCCATTATTCATGTAATAATTACACTGGTGCTGTTGCTGTTATCACAAGTCAAAAGGTCCATTGTGAAGGGGACCTATGGCTGGAGTCTGAGAGAGAGAGAGGTACTGCTGCTGCTGGAGTAAGAAAATTGTGGGCTTGGATATTGTGGTTGAACGTCACAAAGGATGTTTTTATATAAAAAAGAAAATTTAAAAAAAAAACCTCTTCCTTTTTCCAAACCTGTCAACTCTGTGTCTGTGAGTGACATCACTTTGAAGCAGTGTCAGCCCATCCCACCATTGATCCAGACTAAAATAATCATCCACAGCACTACACACACACACACACACACACACACACACACACACACACACACACGCATTAGCATGTAAATTAAGCTCCATTCAAGCGCGATCCACCAGCCTTCCTCTTTCATTTGACCACACATCAATCCACAGGTCCACACACACACACACACACACACACACACACACACACATTCACACACACAGGCTTAGCGTTAATTGTGTGTATGAATGTATTAACATTATATAATCTTTTCGCATTTTTTCCCTCTCCCCCTTCCTGATCTCCTTACTTGTCCTCCCTCCTACTGTAAGAGAGATAAATAAAATGTTGTATGTATTTTAAAACAAAGCATACGTCCACATAATCCTCTGTTACAGAGCAGAACATCCCAATAAGTATTATTAATAACTATCCTGGTCCTCAGTCACTCTGTAATGGTTGAAATCAAGCATCAGTCTGACAATTTTCCTCAACACAACTCATACAATATTCCTTCTAGCTATTGTTTCCTTATGAAAAGAGTAAAGTCATTAACCTCATGGCAGCACTACTTTGGGTATTATTAAATCAGTTTTAACTTTCAACCTGTTTATCCATGACATTCAATGCACAACCAATGTGAAGTATGTGTCACAATCTGAAAGTGACCCATGATGGACAAAAATGGTTTCATACACCCGAACCCTAATCTTACCCGTCTTCTTCTCTGAAGGAGGAGAATAGCCTCAAGCCACTTCAGAACCCTCAAAAATCTCAACTATGCTGTCGTATCCAATACCATATTGGAGCTTCCGGTTAGCGCCTCTGTTGACGCCTACAACTGTGGACTTTTCTCCATCCTTGACCTCAGTTGCTTCTCTAAAAGAGTTTATTGTTTCCTTCACCAAGTCATCTCCCTGGTTTACGAAGGAACTGCATACCCTCAGAACCAAAGGGCGTCAGCTGGAGAGACAGTACAGAAAGTCCAGACTAACTATCCATTTACAAATATAGGAACAACGTCAGATCAGCTACAATAATGCCAGTGACCCCATGTCCATTCTCTCCGCAATCAACAAGCTCTTAAAGCCCACCTGTGCCCCCTCAACATCCACCCTTCCACCCACCAATGCAGGTTTGGTTTGTTCAGTGTGTGCTACGAACAATATAAAAAGTACCCCTTGTTTAGCAGTGATATCTGCATCTCCAGGTCTACAGCTCCAGCTCTTGGTCTTGCAGGAACACTGACAACCTGGTCAGCATTCTAGTATTAATGGTCCATAAGGTTATCAATGGTTGAATGTGTGTTCATACCTAGAGTCACACACTGTCAGCACTTAAATGAACTGCCGCTTTAGATTATTCAGCAGGACTGGCTGCTGCACACCTCCTGCTCTTCCCCAACTACCTCCTCTTACATGCCCTTCGTCCCGCCTCTCCTCCTTTTCCTCCTCTTGCTGTTTGTCACACTCTGACAGCCCACTCTTCCTCCCCTCCTCTTGACCACTTACTCCTGCACCCTAAACTCCTCTTTCTACTCTTCCTGGTCTTACATTCTCTTCAGTCTTCCTGTCCTCTATCTTCCACCTCCTCCTCTTCTCTTTTTTCTCTGACCTACAAATCCTCTTCATAAACTTCCTTCTCTCGCTTCTCTCTCCCTCTGTCTGCACATCAAATCTTCTCTTCTCTTTCTATTTACACCTCTCCTTCCTTCTCATTTGCTCTACTCTTTTCTCCCTTAATTTCCTCGTTAACCTGTGTCTGTGTGTGTGTGTGTGTGTGTGATTGACATGGGAACTCTGCTATAAAGACCTTCACTGCAAATGAGATTCTCTCCCCTATTGGCATTTAATTATCCGCAGCAAACACACGCGCACACACACACACACACGCACAGTTAGCGCAGCTATCCTTCTGAGGGCATTGTATTGAGTTCCATTCTTTGTGGACAGCCTAGCCCTAGCCCTTACCCTAATCTTAACCGTAAACCAATTCATGCCGAAACCCTTACCTTAACCTAACCTCAAATCACACCTTACCCCAAACGTTAACCAGGACCTCAGTAATGACATGTTGCCTCATTCAGCCCCTTTTTTGGTCCCCACGAGGACTGGTCCAAATAAGGTCATTATTTATAGTGAAACGGTCCCCAATAGGTAACAAAAACACTTTAACACACACACGCGCGCACACACACACACACACACACACACACACACACACACACACTATTAAATCAACTACTAAATAAAACTATCTATAAAGATCTGAGTTTCCACAGTGATTCTCTGTTTCTTCATTCACTCTTGTAAAACTGTCACAGAGTGAGAGAGAGAGAGAGAGAGAGAGAGAGAGAGAGAGAGTATGTATGTGTGTGAGAGAGAGAGAGAAAATGAGAGACACTGACTGCCTGACAGATGTTCCCTCTGTGTACACTTTCCTGACTGCACACATCTGTCCTTTCCAAGAGAGCTCCTCTGCTTGTGTGTGTATGTGTGTGTTTGTCTGTGTGTTTGTGTGTGTGTGACAGAGGGGAAGGCAGATGAGACTGGACTGACCACCTGCTCACTGACAGAGCTGAAGACACAGAGATGTTTCCTAAACCTGAAAACCTCATTCACATTGCGCCTTAGAAAGATGGGCACACACACACACACACACGCGCGCGCGCGCACGCTTACACAGAGTCGTCACACTGTGGGGGTTTCCCTGCCTGTGTGTGTCCCTTCACCTGTCAATATGAAGGTTATTGATGAGACAGCACCGTAATAGACCTAAGGGTCTGGCAGACTCCTCCTCTCCTTCACAGACACACACACACACAAACACACAAGAGAGAAAAAAGTCCTTGTGACACATAGACCGAAATAATTTGTCCTCTGGAATAAATCTAAAAACATAAACTTTTCCAGTATTTTTTAAATCTCTTTTTCCTCTATACACAGTGTCAACATATACAACAATCTAGTACTGAATGGCCCATTTTGTGTTAGCATTAGCATCTTCCCCACTGTGGGATGAATAAAGGTATATCTTATCTTATCTTATCTTATCTTATCTTATCTTGTCTTGTCTTGTCTTATCTTATATTATCTTATCTTATCTTGTCTTGTCTTTATCTTATCTTATCTTATCTTATCTTATCTTATCAGAAAGAACTACTGGAGAAGAGCTGCCAATTTTAAATACTACATAAATATTTCACTTGTGTCTGTAAATTCTTTAATTATTATCTTCCTTGTATGCATTAAAATAGGCATCAACATAGATTTCTAACAATAGTAAACAGAGGAGCCAATCGTGTTGAGACCAAAAACATATCAAAACAAAATAAGACTAAGAGTCTGCATTTATGTAAGGCACATGTGAACTTTGAGCAACATTTTCCAACAGGTGTTTAACAGTCAATGTTTACAATGTACAGCACCTTAGTTTAACCTCTTGGCATGTTAGTGTCTGCCAGTTAACAGTTAACACAAAGTACAGCTGTTTTGAATGCTGTCATTAGTTTTGCAGGTGTTTGGTATTAAAAAAATTAAGATTTTGACGTGATACAAAGGAATAGGGAAGGTGACTATGTCCCAAATGGCAAAGAATGTCCTCTGTTCCTAAAATCTTCTATGTATTGCCATGATGTCTTCTGTTAAATCTAGTTGTTCTAGTTGAGTTTTTTCAATGCGCATACTTTTTTTCTCCACAGCACAAAATGTCATGCCCTCCTTAGAACCACGCCACAAGCATGGCTAAAGAACTGTGCAAATGGCCTTAATGTATCCGCCCATCAACACTGCCAATCTGCACATACTTCAGGAAAGTTGGCAATCATGGAAAAGTCTTTGACAGTGGTCCTAGATTACGTGGTGAGACATTTCCAACAACAGCTGCTTTACAGTTTTGGCAACCAAAGACAGTCAGTGTCAAAATTCTGATGTTATGAGAAATTTAGTACAGCTGCTTTGAAATAACTTCCACCAGTTATTAATTTCACAGTCTGATATGCTTCAAAATTTTGTTTGTATAGTCTGACAGAAATTGAGTGCAAAATTCACCTGACCCTCTTCACAAAGTGTGACATTTGATGAATCTGTGAGATTACTGTGGCACCATGCGTTCATGCCTCTGCTTTGAAATTCTAGTCTATTTCCTGTATCCACTTTCAAACACTGTTTGTTTTTTGTATTTTAGGATGTCATGATTGTGTGAAAAATATTTGTGACACTTTGCCTCTCTCTCTCTCTTGTCCAGGTGGTGTTCATCTCTGTGTGCCAGACAGTCTTGTCTCTCTCAGCAAGCAGCATCTGGTTTGTACCTCAGACACACACTCACACACACAGATACTGTACACACCATATGCATACATGTACTCTGATCCTGAGGGTTGTGCATGTTGATGGTACAGAATCATGCATTCACATACACACAAATTGTGTCTCTCTGTATTGCTCTTTCTACTCTGTGTCTTTCATTGTCTCTCTCTCTCACACACACACAAACACACAAGCACACACACAAAAGCTTTAATCAAGTCAAAAGCTTCCAGCTGACTGGTACACAGGAAGTCAGATGAATTCACACAGTCATCCGTCTTCCACACTGCTCACACACGCGCACACACTGCTGTCACACACACCCCATACACACTGAGTCAAGTTTCTTTCACACACAGCATGCACTGTTTCTACGTGCTGCTGGTAGAACATGTGCCAAGGCATCTGCCTTTCTCTTTGTGTACAAGCCAATAACCTGAAACCAGGAAGTAATGCTCGCTTTCCTCTCTGCTCATTGGTCAGCAGAGTGGAATTTGTTCATCATTCAGAATGGGGGTGATCATTCAGGTGGATGTTTTTCTACACCATAGGACACAGTTTAGATCTTTTTATTTTGAGTAGTTGAATTTGCTAAGACAGCTGGAATCTAAAGTTCCATGTGGAGCACAATGAATGAATTCTGCTGACCATTGCTAACAGAAAGGATCAAATTATGACTGGAGCATCCAGAAATAAAATGACAAGGTTTTGGACGTTAATTTACTGACACTTCCTATTATGACAAGTTGTTTAGACTACAGGCTCTCTGCTGACATTAGTGAGCACAATGAAGACATTAAAACCATGCCAGCAAAGTGGAAGGATAAAGGTAGCAGCTCTGAAACAGAACTTATGTAAAGGCTGTGTGGGAGCACAATCTCTGCCAGCCCGTCCACCCTATTGAACAGAGATACAGAGAGTTTAACTTCATTATGTTCATGCGCATCATTTTTAGAGTTGAAACAATAAGTTGATTAATTGATCAGTCAATCAACAGAAAATGAATTTTGATAATCATTTAATATTTTCATTTGTTTATTAAACAAATTATTATAAATAATAAGATGTCATCTTTGGTTCTGGCAATGTGTGGGGGGCATTTTCACTATTATCTTATCATTTTTTTTGTCTTGAGGAGAAAATGAATGAATCTTCGTGGCAACGCTTATTCCACAGATTCCCAACTGAAGAACCACAAGATGTCAAGAATACAAAGTAATGTACATCACATCTTCAGGCATCAACCCACTGTAGCTGTGCTATAGTTTTTGTATTTCGTTGGTGGAGGTCTTCCAAAATTTTGCATGTCAAGAGCCCCAATTTAAGAGGGACCCGAGAACAGTCAGAACCAATCTAACAAAGGCCCGACTATAATCAGACTGATCCAAAATGCAGATGCCAAGTAAGAACCACAGTCGAAAAGAACAGCATTTTCTCTGCAGTTCACACTTCAAAATCTCCATCTGTCTCAAGAAACACATTTTGTAAGATCAAACAGGACCCAAATCAGACCTCATTGAAATACAATTTGCATCTGGATCATTTACCATAGGAACCAAGTGGATGTATGACCTCTGCTTTCTTGCGAGTGAGCTTACACTGCAAAAATCAGTTAGCATTTGGTTGTTTTTAACATTGTTGCTACTGTAGTCTCAAATCAAAATGCTCAATGTAAACACTGCTTAGGCTACACAGTGTTTAATTTTCACTCAAAAACTCAAAAAAAGACTTTGGATTTAATCAAAGAGCATTAGCTTCTTTCAAGTGTTGTATATGTATTTCTAAATATATGTGTATGTGTGTGTGTGCATAGAATTTGTTCTAATTGCTGGGCACAAGAAATTAAACCCTTGACCCTGTCCATGTTTACATCACATTTGAGGTTTAATTAATCATATAGCTGTTTTTTTCAGTTTGGGCATCTGCAGAAATCTCTTTGATTTCATGATTGTTAAACCATCTATCTCCTGAAAAACAACTGACATTGAATCCCAGTTCTTCACCTCCAGCTAACAAACAGAATGGACTCTGTGTTTGGGGTGAGCAGGGTTGTCAGTTTGACCGCATGGCACTGTGTGGGAGTACAACAGCCTGCTGTGTGTGTGTGTGCGTGTGTGTGAGAGCGCGAGCCTCAGGCAGACAGCAGGAATGTGTCAGGCTGGTGATGAATGAAGCCGAGGCCGCAGAGCCCTGTGGACGAGCTGCACTGTAGGCTCACCTGCACCGCGGGGCTCACCTGCCTCTGGGCAAATTCTGGACTCCTGCGTGAGCTTTGTGTCCCGCCACCAGGGCCGCTTGGCTTTAACGAGGCGGATGGATGCTGCAGCGCTACAGAAAGCTAATGTTTCCTCTGGCATCCAGCATGCAGTGCTGAATGAATCACTGTGAAAAGCAGCAGGCTAACGTTCGTTCATGTTTGGCTGTGTTACTGTGTTCTCGCAGCCGCTGAGCAGTTATTCAACCTTCACGTCTAAATCTATGAGCGGAAACATTACTACCCACTTTTCAGAATTTTCATTAATTTTGGAAAGCAAATGCACTAGATTGGGGATCAAATAATTAAACGAACCAACTCTGATTCCCTAACAATGAATCTGCAAATGTATACATTATAATGTGACAAAACTGCAACTGTAATTCGACTGATCCGTCCTGGTAACCTTGACTAACAAGACAAGCTTAGAGGGAGAATGTTACAACTCAGGGAGCACCAGGGGTAAGGGAAGCAACATAACACAGCTGTAATCAGGCAGTTAGCGTAATTTGCTTAGAAGATGATGATTAGATTTAAAACGTACACTCATGAACACAAAATGACACAATTCAATAAACTGAAATGAACCAAGGCAACAAGGCAAAAAAAGTTTACTTTCTATTAAAGGAGGATCATGCATGAACATAGACTCTGTAATTTATTTGCCTGAATCCCACATACACTGTCTCGCTGCTCCAAATAATCAAGAGTGCTAAATGTGGATTAATCAGCTGCTGAAAATAGTCCCCAACATCTGCAGTATTTCCTCCTGTTGGAGTAACGTTTGAGGACAGTGAACAGGCTTAAATTAAATTACATTAAATACATATGGTTTTCATATTATGGTCTTTTCATGGGATTTGTTGTAAGAGTATAAGAGTATAAGAGAATAGAGTAACACTATCCTTATTCTTTAATGTTCAGCTGTACACGTTTAGTTTACACTTCATATTTAGGAGCACATGGTTAGTGCATATACAAGGCAGTGTGTTGAATGTTTTCCAGAGGACACAAAACGAATGAATGAATGAATTAATACATTTAAATAGATGAAGTGTTTTGTCTCTTTGGCCTCTTTATGCTCCAAGGTGCCCTGATATAACTAATCAGTAGATTATTTTGTTCTGTCTGTTTTAACAGTAACAGTTTTTATGACATCCCGTCTGACTCTTGTGGATCCATATGAACAAAAAACACAGGTACATGAGGCAAAGACATAGAAAGCTCAAATAATTTATGTCTTAAATGAAAATATTTCAAAACCGCAACGACAATAAATAGTTATTTATTGAAATACAAATATATTGATATATTGTACTGTCTTAAAAAGGTCATTCTCCATCTCTCCCCCCCACTCATCTGACTCTCATTCTCTCTCTATCTTGCCACCTCCTTCACTGAACCCCCCCTTCAAATACACTTCTCCCCTCCCTTTTCCTCCTCCCATCTCAGATAACCCACATGATGGTGATGACAAGCTGACCTCTCTCTCTCTCCTCTCTCTCTCTTTCTCTCTCCTTCTCTGTTCTCAAATTTCCCACCATGCCGTGCTGCAGACAAGATGTCGCGTCACCTCCGCCTGTCCTCTCCGCAACCTGTAACACTCTGACCCCTACACACACACACACACACACACTCACACAGCACACAGTGTGTGTGTATATATCCCTCTTTACCTCACATCTGCCTACTAGCCAAAAATGATGATAAAAAGTAACGTTACAGAGTCTGGAATCATGGGAATAATGGGACTGTTCTGACAAAAATGTACATAATATCACAAATATGACAGATTATCTGCAGAGACATTCAGACAATCATTTGTATGTTGAAATAGTGGTTGCTGTAATAATTCCACATGTGCATATAGGCTTATCCTCCAAAGTTACGCTCTTTTTTATCTCAAACTTGCTGTAAAACATATACACATAACTACCAGTTGGAAGTTACCCATTTGATTTGTCCATCTCAAACTGTTGAAGCTTCAAGTTAGCTTTGGCTGAACTTTAGAACACATTTGCACATGAGAACTGTGGATTTTTTCCCCCTGTCTCTTACAGTGCAGTCCCGTTCGACAGCCAGTAGGAAGAGAGAGAAAGGTTACAACAATTCATAACTTTTTCAATGTAAAAGAGGCACATGAGTATTAGAGTGAAAATTTGAACCTACACTTTAAAAAAGTATTCTTTTTACTTCAATACAACTTCCTTGCTAAGAGTTTTCATAATAGCAATCTTGCCTATGCTCATATTAACATTATACTAGAACTATATTCTAAACATATCCGATGCCTTTAATGACATTTGCTGATAAAGTGTTTCTGTTTTTTTAGGTGATTTTAAAGGTTTACAGAATTGCGTTTCACTTTCTTTATGCTAACAGGAGGGTTGATGTCACAATAATTAACAAGGACTCTTTCAACAATATTCATCGTTTTCCCCTTTTCGAAAAATAACCATGTCTGTTGCTGGTGACAGTTGAGTTATATTGACACCCAGCAATTTTAACAATGTAAGATTTTAGTCTTCTCAGTAATCTAATGAAATTCATTAAGAATGAATTACCATTGTTGCATTAACAGAATGTGAGCTTTATTTACTAAAGTAAAGGTTATTTACTATGTAAAAATGTATTAGTTTTGCAGCATTTTTAATACATTAGCTTTTCAAATATGTTAATAATGTACAGTTAATGTAACAGTTGCAGTTAATCATTTGTTTTCATATTTTCTCTTCTATTCACTTTTTTACTGAATGGACTCTGTTATTTCATATTTATGATCAAGTTTGAATACTGACAGGTTGCTCTTTAAGGATTAGAGTTTATTAGGTTTTCAGTGTGTTGCTAAATTAAATGTGACTTTGTCATCCTGTCATTATGTTAGCTCTGCTGTCAGCTCACTATAACATGATGAGGGCTGTATTTGGCTGCATAGCACACATCACTCATGGGCAGAAATACAAACTTGTGACACTGCTGGACCTGCACACACACACAAACACACACTCACACTCGCCCTCCTGGTTATGTGCTGGGTCAGGTGTTGAAGAGAGAAATGTCAAGCATCTCTTGGCCCAAACTCACTATGACCCCAACACAGGTCAACAGAGGTCAAACCTGAAACCTGACTCTGAGGAGCTAGGCTATCTCTGTACACACACACGCAGATGGAGGGTGGTGGTGACACTGTCAGGACAAGGTGTGAGGTCAACCTGGAAAAGGGGATGGGACAGGCTGAGAAAAGCCTGTGTCACATGTTTGGTACTGTTGTTTCACTCTTGATGGCTACAACAATAATAATAATAATTAGAAGAAGAAGAAGAAGAAAAAGCATTTGGGTTTCTCTGGGTATCGACAGCTATCCGAAAGATCTCCTGAAATTCCCAGCATTAAAGAAAAAGATGAGAAATGCAAAGAATGCAAAGAAGAGAAACAAAACAAACAACAGGAAGGCGAAAAAACAGCATAGAGAAAAATCGCTGAAAAAAAAACAATGATGGGGACACATCTGACCACCTGTCACCTCTGTCTCTCGGTCTCTCTCAGGTCAAGTTAATCTCATCTCGTTTTTTACGGTTTCTTTTATTGCTCAGCTGCCCATTTTGTATACCCTTTTCTGACTGAAAGAAGAAGTTGTCACTGCCAGACCATGTTAAACCTATCATGTAGGCATCCCTACTAAAACTGTGTAGTGGTTGCTTGTATTGGAGGCATTTCTTAGCTTGGCTGACTGGTCAATATTCGTTGCAGATAAGATAGGATCTAAGATAAAGTCATGTTTTTTTAAGAGATCTTAAGGAACACAATGATGACTGATGTGCTTTTCCATTTCAGTTCTTGTTCAAAACAAAATTTACTGAAGTGTAAGAGGTTATATCTGCCTCTCCAGATGCTGACACATGTTGGACCTGAATCTGGTGCTGCTCTGATCAAAGCTCTGAGTAAGGAACAGGAGACCAATTGTGACCCTGCTGTTGTCCTTGAACCATACTTTAAGAAACTGCGATGTAAATGTCACCCATATCAGTCCTAACAGTGAGGAGAGGCTCTAACTGAGGACAGAGCTCAGTCACAGGGAAGCCATAAAAGGAGGATAGACTACTGCAAACCTGGCAATTAACCTATGACCCACCGGCTACAGGGAGACAAACTGGAAGCCATGCAATAATTGACGACAAATAGTGAGATTAAAGAGTCCAACACTGGTAACTTAAAGGCTGGAGCTGACAGGATAAGAAGACAAAAGGAGGAGCTCAGTGATGAGTCACAAACTGGGGAAGGGGGGGCGACTGGAAACTGGAAACCTTAAAACTGACCTGGCACCAATAAGGATCCGTGCAAAGATGACACAAGGCCTCAGTCATGCGTCAATTGGAGCCATAAAAGAGGAATGAACAGCTCCAAACCTGGCAACCCTACGACTCACTTAACAATAATAATGTAATGTGCACAAGGAAAGATCTCAATCATGGCTACACTGGAGCCATTAAAGGTGGATAAAGTCTTCTCACCTGGCAACCTCAGGTCTTATAATGGTGTGTATTTCCCCAGGCCGGCCTCTGAGGTGTTTGTGTGGTCAAAGTGTTGCTGATCGATGGTAACTTGTGGTCATGACCTCATCGTCTGGCCTCCAGGAAATGGTACAGACCAGAGACAAACAGGCCCCCCTTCACACGCTGGCACTAAACGCAACTTGAGTGAGCCAATTCACAAGTGGAGAGCACTAAATGCAGGCCTGTCTGCGGTGGAACATTTCTACTGGGATTTTATTTTTTTGTCTCAAAGCAAGAACATAATGACAACAAACCATCATTAACATTGTTAGTAGATTGGTTCTCCTTGGGATTTGCATTTGATTATTTTTAATGGCATGTTAATGGAACTGTGTAAAATGTAAAGAAAAGCAGAATGTAATCATTTGCAAACTGTGTTTACTGGTTTTACAAAGAGTTCCTGAGTCCATGTATTAATCTCCTTTATACAATCATGTGTTTGACAAAGTGTTGAACCTCTCCCCATCCTCGCTTGTGAACGACTGAGTCTTTCTAGGATGAACCTTTCATACCCAATCATGATACTATCACCTGTTACCAATGAACCTGTTTACCTGTGGACTGATCCAAACAGGTGTTTTTGGATCAGTCCACAACTTTCACAGTCTTTTATTGCTCCTGTCACAACTTGTTTGAAACTGCCATCAAATTCTGAATAAGCAGAAAAATCAATGAAGCTGATGAGGTCAAACATTATTGTCTTTGTACTATTTTCAATGGAACATATGTCAAAAAGGATTAGCACATTTCAATTTTATTATTATTTAATGTTGTATAATGTTGTAAAGGTTGTGGTTTTTTTTAGATCCAATGTCAACCAACCAACGGACAAACAAACAAAAAACTGATAGATTAGATGAATTGCAGTTGATGAATGGTTCATGTTAGGAAACTTAGACGCCTGGTTGAAGCCAGGAACAAATCATGGTTATGGTTGATAAAAAGTTCAAATTTCGATCTACTAAATGAGAGTCAGACATGGTACATGCTGATCCACCACCCATCACCCAATATGGATGTTTCTCTGAATACTTTGCTGTTCTACCTGTCCTGTTGTACCATGTAAATAAACACGTAAGGTTCAGTAAAGTGAAGCGCCACTCAATATCCATCACCAGAACACAGAGGGTGTTTGTTTAATCCATTCAAAAAAAGTGTAATACAACATGTGCTCTATATTTGTGGGAGTATCCACCAGTTTCCTGGCAAGACCACAAGACAGGAAGTCACTGGCAATAGTCTCTTGCAGAACATTTAACACACATTCCAGTGCCATGTGTGAACTGTAGTTTTTCTCAATCTAACAGCACCCACCATGGCTTAATCTTGAAGCCAGAGCTTGAGTGCTATAAAATGTAGTTCCACTAATGGCCACTAGGTGTTGGCCCCAACAAGAAATCTCTGGCTGTATTGAAGTGAATACAAAAGCCCTCAACTTGTCTCCAGAAATTCAAACTCATCTCATTTTATTCAATTACATTTTATCCTTTCAAGAGTCTTTTGCTACATTTAAGATGGCAGTAAGGCTGAGGAGGGCATTCTTTCACAGTCCGTCAAGGTAAGTGCTGCTTGCTTGTCCTGCCTCAGCCCCACCCAGGCTTCACCCTACTCAAGTAACTAATCACTCTTTGTGTGTGTGTGCGTGTGTGTGTGTGTGTGTGTGTGTGTGGCCTGCTTGCTCAGGTTCTTGGTCACCTGCAGAGTTTGACTTAGATAACTATTATTACCCCATTACTGATTGATTTCATGTCAGACAAGTTTGTTCATTAAATATTGTTTGTGTGTGTGTGTGTGTGTGTGTGTGTGTGTGTGTGTGTGTGTGTATTGTCACCATGTGATGGATGTGCCCTTGCTTTCGCCCCAGCGTTGGGGATAGCTGCACTTTAGCTGTTCCTGTTTCCTCCTGTCTCTCTCTCAAACACACACACACACACACACACACAGAGTGCTGAAAGAACATGGCACAATAGGTTGTTTATCTCAGGCTAACACAGCATGCAGACTCTGGTGTGTGTGTGTATGTGTGTGTGTGTGTGTGCGTAAAGGACAAAGGGTCACGGGGTACACAACATTAGCTAAGGCAAACAGTCATAGGTGTTCGGGCCTGTCTGCCACATAAACACACAAAAGATGAGGTTTATACTGTGGAAAAACACTGTTAAGATAAATATAAAAAGAATCTTATATTCTGGATTTTAGGGACAAATTATATAATTTTAGCACTTTATTACTTTTATTCTTATCTTCATAACAACTTAATTAAATATTGGTAACGTTTTTCTCCTTTGTTTGATATGACAGCTCTTAATTACAGATGTTTGCTGCAAAATGCTGAGAAAACTATCAGCTAATGAAAATAGACTGTCACTCATAAATGCTGAAATACCTCTTCTTCTTCTCTCCTGGCCTTTCTCAGCACTGGACAGACAGGAATGTCGAGCCTGATAACCTCCTGCTCCCTGCTCTCCCTCTGACCTCTGACCCAAACAATACAGCTTGCTGACAAACACACTTTCCAAAAAGCAAAAAAAAAAAAAAAAAAAAATCATTTTAAGTTCCTCTGCAGCCAAGTTTTGGCTCGTGACCTTTTGTCTTCCCCCTTGTAGAAAAGACCTGACATGTGAATCACCTGACTCTATGGTGAACTCTGTTTCAGAACTGTGAACTGTTGCATTTAAATTGTTTTTTTTGTTTTGTTTCCTCACTACCAGATTTGATTCTGAAAACCCTGACAAAAACAGGGCAGGTGATGTACATTGATTCTTTAAGTGGGGTTTCAGGACCACAGAAATGCTGATCTGATTTCAAGGATTCTGCAAGGATAAGTATGAAGGGGAGGTCCTGAAAATCCTGGGCCCTCTTTAACAGTTCAAAAGCATGTTTCGTCAGATTGTTACCTCATGGAAAAATTTATGAGAATTGCTTAGAAACTTGATGACATGTTTGATGTTTCAGTAAATGACACACTAATCATGTTTGGGGTCTCCAACTGTAAAACCTGGTTAAATCAAGTGTTCAAATCGAGTGTTCAACCTCTCAGCAGTCCCACTGATCCTAAACTTAAGTGACATTTCTCTATAGGATAACTCTGTCTGTGAATGAGTATTGACAAACAAAAGGTATATATTAGTTCACGTATAACCCATATAAAACATAGGACATATAGTGCATAAACATTTTCATATTTGCTTTGTGATTATCTCATGTTATTACTTCAACTGTGCAGCCCAGTTTATAACTTTTATACATGTTGGGTTAATTTGTTTGATCAGAAGCAAAGGGAAGAAAGTGTAGATATGTAGAAATGTATATAGTTATTATTACATATTCAGCTGTGGAGTCTGTCTGTCTGTATTTTCTTAAATGTTGCGTTTGTTCCTGCTGTCAGTCACTCCGCTATGGATCATTTTATTTCAGATCAGTCAATGTGAATCAGTCTGAACCAGACTGCTTCTGATTCTACGGCCCAATTTGCCAAAAACTGTCAATCCTTTAGAATGTTTTAGATGGGTATTTCTATGATCCGTTGTGCAAATCAAACATTAAATTATTTTTGTGTGCATGTAATAGTTCAGTATAGACTCCAAAATGAACAAAACCATTAAACATTGAAGCGAAACATGTTGTTCTGGGCTGTTCTGGTGTTCTGAGCCTCCTACAGTGGCAACGATGGACTCATTAATCTACGATCATTTCTAAAAGAGTCTTGAACTACAATGCATTTGGGAAAGACCTCTTTAGCTTAATAAGGTTCTTAAGATGGATTTCAGGGTCAGCTTAGCCTTCAGATGCTTTTGGGAAACGAGGCCCACGCAGATGTGTTTTCTCCAGAGCAGCAGGCCTGGGTCAGCGGGCCGTGGCGGCTGCTCAGCAGGGCTGCACAGCTCCTCTGTGGGCAGGTTGGAGGAGGAGAGCTGCTGAACTCTGGATGACCCCAAGAGACAAAAAACACTGCTCACACACAAGCACACACTCTACTGAACTGAATACATCAAAGAAATGTATTTTTTTTTTTTTTGTAATTTGGTATTCATTTTAATCTGTTTCAAATGTTGCCTTTAAATTGGAAATATTATCATTATTGAAAGTGAGATGTGTTCTATTTGATAAATGGAATCCCATTATAGTCCATTCATTAATATCAACATGAATATACTGTATTGTTTCATATCATATATTATAAAACAGATACACATTTTTCATATGAATGTTTTAAGGGAATGATTACTGCTGACATACATATATTAAATGAATTTTCCATACTGCCAATACAACTTACTAACTGAGAAATAATTTGCATCAAAGTAGAACTGAAATAATATTATGATAGTTTCATCATTCAGCAGAAAGTTTCAATATATTAAACAAATGTTAATGAGGAGATGATACTGGATGAAATGAATCAAAATGGAATGATAAATGCACTAACTAATTTCTAAAGCATGTTAGGAGCAGAGGTGATGGATTAAATTGATAATAAGAAACAAAAACATTACCAAAAAAGCACAACTTCACTTCAACTGCAAAATGATCCTGCTGTTGTTTTTGTTGTGAAAATCAGAGTGAATTTCCAAAATCTGTGAATGACAATACATCAACAACAATATTATTTGCATGTGTATAATATAGTACATTTTAATGGATTCATATTAGATTATTTTGTGTTTCATCTATGCTAAAGGAAAGGGAATGTCATTTTATCTTTACAGTACATTTCAATAAAACGTACAGCAAGTAAATAACAGACAGCTGACTTTCCAGGCATGCATATATCAAACATCTAAGAATTACACCACAGAATCCTCTGAAGAACGAAAAAGTAAAAATAAAAGTAAAAATACACATTTATGACTTTGTGTACTGTACACTGTAAGATTTAAAGCTCTTAAATTATCACATGAATAATCACATGTATACAACAGGAACAGGAACAGCCGACCACAGACACAGATTTCCCCTGCACGATACATTTTTCATTCTTTAAATAAATCCTTATGTCTTTCTGGAAAAACATATATGGTTTTAAATTTTTAAACAAGTTTTATTTATATATAAAATCATTAACCAGCAGCAATTAACACATACAATTAGTAACAATATAATATGCTTAGAATATATAGAAAATATAAATAGGGATGAAAAAGAAGGAAATTGGCTCAAACGGAAACAAAATGAAACTTGAACTAGATGAGGAACATCATACAGAGAAAACATATAATAAGGACATTTAGTGCCACAGTAACAAGTGCAGGTGATGAAGATGCACTGAAAGTGATTGCATACAGAATCAAAGGCAGCTTTATTCTTGTTATACCCCTAATAACTAATGTAAATGCGGTGTGAAATAATATCAAATTTTCAAAAATAAAAAATTGTAGTAAAACTACCTTATTATGAATTATACATATTGCTTCAGATAATATATTCTTCATGATGGACAATGGTATTTTATACTCACCTCTTTTTCTATGTTGCATGAGACAACCCTCTTAAATTTAACAGCATTTTTGAGCCATAAGAAATTTGATTAACAAATTTCAGTCTTTGGTTTGTGAGTGAAATTGACAATTTTAATGTTGTCACTTTTAGCCGTTTGATAAATATAGTTAAAATAGTTAACATGAGCCAACATCATATCTTTCTCACAAGAAATGGCTTAACCCTCAGGGGGAAAAAACATTTCTATGTTAGAGAAGTAAGAGAGCCCTGCTTCTTCATACTGACAAAGTTGTACTGTAAAAAAGTCTAAGTTAGAAATACAAATATTTCACCTTCGCAGTAAAATCTCAAAAATGTAAAGAATTACATGTAATTAGATTGCTATATGTTAGGCTAGGTTTATAAAAAATAAAACAAAAACCATCCAGGTTACACTCAAACCAGATTAGATAGATAAATTAACTTTCTGAGTAATAATATTTGTTATAATAATATAGAGAAATCATAAAATCAGCAAAAGCAATTCGGACAACACTTCTCAAGGTTAGGTGATATTTATGTTAACTTTCATTACAATTACACATTGATATGAAATAAAACTAATGATAAAATTAAGGCAAAATGCAATTAAACAAACGCTTTGTTTTTTAAAATAATAAACCATTTTTATAATGTTAAAATAGGTGAACCTAAAATGCAACATTTTAAACATGAACATGACTTTAACAGGATGTTTTCCACAAGGACAGACATACAGAGATTTTAGGCCATTTTTTTTTTTTCAAAATGTAATTCTTTCATAACAGAAACATGATAAGAATGTCCTCTGATAAAAATAAACAGGCACCATCTGGCTCTAATCAGTCACACACACACACACACACATACAGTAGGCTTTAATAAGCCCCCCACCCCACCCCCACCCCCAATACCTTTGCACTGATCTGAGATCAGACGTTTCACTGACTGTTCAAGATAATAGAATAAAACTCCTCCAATGTAGAGACTATGTAGAATGCAGACCCTACTGCCAGGCCTGTGCAGTGTGTGTGAGTGTGTGCATGTGCACTCATCTATTTGATTGAGACTCTGAACTGTTGAACTGCAGCCACACCACTTTATCTTTCACTGCTCATTGTGAGGACATGAACACACACCTACTCTCTCTCTCACACACACACACACACACACACACACACACACACACACACACACACACACACACACACAGAGGCAGACAGCCCTGTGTTGAACTTGAGATGAGTTATGGAAAGGAAAACAGAAGTTGAGGGTCAAACCATATGAGGTCACCCTGAAAGAATCTCCACTCTTTCTCAAGGTCTCTCTCTCTCTCTCTCTCTCTCTCTCAATAAGCATGATTATTTTCTGTTTTCTGCTTCACAGATGTAATCATCTTCAGCATTTGATGTTTTTCTCATCCTTTTCCTCTTCTTCCTCTATTATTTCTCCTCCCTTCCTTCCCTCTCTCCTTCTTCCTCCTCCTCCTATGTCTTCACACCAAACACCATCTTCATATTTCTCACTTATCCTTAGATCCTATCTAATCAAACATAATTCAATTTCTCTCTTTGACTTTCTAGCACAAGATGGAGGGTGTGTGCGTGTGGTTTGTATAGGTCAAAAATTGGATTGAAATTAAAATAACTGACATAGCTGCTGTTTACAGGAAGTTGTCATCTCAGCAGCTGATAATTTTAGTGCTTGAGCACAAGAATATTCTACGACAAACAGGACAGTGAGAACTAAATAATATAGTTAATATTGACCTAACTGACAAGAATGTTGTTAATGTTAGGTAGAGATCATGGTTAGAGAAAGCAGACTGATAAGTTGTGGGTTCAAGGTGAGCATCAAGACATATTACTCAAACAACATTCGCATAACGGTGTTTTTGGTTGAATGTTGCATGTTGTATTGAAGTTTATTATTCTTTATCCAAGGTGAGAAAAAGGTTTATAGAACATAGCTAGCAGTCAGCCTCCATATTGCTAGCTGTTGTCCTGAGGTCTCTGTTGTCTTTGGGTTACTTGTTTCACTAAAACTATGATTGGTCATCCTGAATAACCTGTGTCATGAAGCGGGTTATCATCTGTCTCTGTTAAGACTCAGGTTTCCAGCTTGTCAACCGCAAGGTTACAAGCCACATAATCAAAACCATTAATGAAGTATTGAGATAGGGTGAAGCGGTCAGGTGATACCTGTGGGAAAATTGGTTACAGTGACAATTAAAAGTGATACCCAACAAAGTGTAATGTAATAAATATAATCACATAGCTTGAACATAATACATAGGAACATAAGAAGCTTTAGAAAATGATATATTAATATCATAATAATAATCCTACATTTCCTATAATGCATTGCAAAAAATCATGTCTTTTGGTAGATCCTTTCTAACTAGTAAATGGCCATTTATTTCAAACTGCACATACCAAGTTTAAAAAACAGGCTTTCAGTCCAAAATTCTTACTAGAGAAGCCCAATCTAACAACGACAACAAAAAAACTAATGACATCACCAGGTAAATTTTATAAATATCAGAGTTTTTGTCTCAGACTCGACAAAACTTCTCCAGAAGACAGTATACAAATGTTTTCACAGGCTAAGTAGTACTGGACACCTTGTACCAGGTAAAGTGAGCTTCATGTGTAAAATCATAAAATCAATATCGTGGCCCTTTAAACATCAGGTGCTGCCAGACAAATAGAAACAGAAGAGCTTAAACACAGAGATCAACTTCTAGAATTTTTTTTTTGCAAGAAGTTGGAAATATTTAAAAATTCCTTTCCAGCTTCCAGTGTCAATGCAGACAGTAGTGCTTCCTTTGTGTAGTGGGGTGGAAAGTAAGAGTCTAAATCACAACACAAAATAGGTTTTTGGTTGTTGGACATTGGGAAACGTAGAACTGAAGTAGAAGAAGAAGAGGCTGTTTGAAAGTGGCATTTGAAAAAACTGCTGTAATGTGCTGGACAGGATGAGGTGTGAGTGTGGAAGAGGATCTTAGGGAGGTTCGCGTCCGGTGTGTGTGTGTGTGTGTGTGTGTGTGTGTGTGATGAGGTGATGACTGAGCTTGCCACCCAGGCTCCAGGACAGGCATCTTCAGACCAGCAGAGAGGAGAAGGCGATGAAGATGAGGAGGAGGAAGAGGAGGAGTGTGTTTACATGTTTAGATATCCCAGAGGCTCTCCAAAGGTCAACAGGTCAGCGAGCCACCCGGAAAGCCCCACTACATTCCTCACTGTAGCCCTGCGTGTGTGTGTGTGTGTGTGTGTGTGTGGGTCAACCAGAGGCCACGCAGCCATGTGAACGCAAGAGGCCTGACTGCTATTGAAATGCATGAAGCTCTCTGTATATTGTGTTGTGTCAAACGCTGTGTTTCTTTAATCCATGAGGAGGAAAACAACCAGCTCTGTTTCCTCCTTAATCATTTCCTCTTCCCTCCTTCACTTTCTTCTTCTGCTTCAATGTCTTGCAGGACTTTCCAGTGCACATTTCTGGGCAATCAAACACTTACATACTTTATACATATGACTCTTGTGCTGAGCCTCTGTACTGTGGTGTGTCATCTTTCAAGCCTTTCCACATTTTTGGAGCATGGAACATATTTTTGTTGCAGGGAACACACAGAATTGATATCAGCCTCTCAATACTTTGACTTCCCCCCATATGTGAGACTCAGTTCCAAGCCCACTGGACCCTAGTGTCCAGCAAATCTTTTTCTTTTCATTTTTTGTAAAGGCTCAGTGATTTTCTTTTTTCTTTTCTTTTTCGACAGCTGGTCGCTGTAATTGTAATTGAAATGTTACTCAAACATGAGAAAATAGGGGATATGCTGGGGACTTTTTCATCAGCGGATTAATCCACGTTTGGTGCACTAAAGAACATGTCACCCAGTGCGGTGCAACAGTGTGGCTCATTGATGTGTTTTAATAGATTTTTGGATAATACCAGTTATTAAGCACCCACCTTAAGGCCAATGTCACCAGAGGTGTCTATTTCCTATTTTTTTTATTAATCCAGTAGCCTTGATTTGACAGTGCTCCTGGATCAAGCCAAAGATTAGAGATGATTGTAAAGTAGGACAGCTGTCAAATGCTGGAAATGCCAGACGCTGCAGCAAATCTCTGTCATTTGTGAATCGATGAATATATATCAAATATGAAACAGTTTATGGTCCACAGTACAAACAAGAATCATCTCTGCAGTGGATTGACAGAAGAGTCTTTAATTGAGGTAGTTCAAAGTGGAAAAAGACAGACAGGAACATGATTGGGAGTCTTTCTAAGGCAGCAGAACTAATAAAACTCAGTCAGTCTGCTCTCATTTAAAGGCAGAAATCATTGTATAAAATACTAGTCACATCAGTTCACAGTAGAGGTCGACCTTTAACCTGAAAACATTACACTTTGGAAGAGATTTTTTGAATTGTAGAATTGTAGATTTACTCCTGAATAATGTTCACAAGATCTAATTTGAGGAGGAAAATCTGTGAATCTGGAGAAGTGCACTTGGCTAACTCAGTTTACTTGGCTATGTATTTAATGTCTAAAGGTCTATCATGAGGAATAAAATTATTCACATACAGTAATATTATGAGGCTTTAAGGATCATGACCTTCAGCAGTAACAAGAGAACATGTCCCTTGGGAAAAAAACACTCCCTTCACATACACACTTTTCCCCATAATCTATAATCAACAACATAAAATGCATCCAATAATTTATTCTCATGGGACAAGAGACAGGCAGTCAAATATAATTTCCCCACTTTTTCCACTCAGCAAGGAGACATGTGTGTCTAACAGGCTGCAGCATTTTATTTAGTAGTTTTCTGCAATCATGTCCCCCCTGCACACACATAAACACACCAAACCAATATCATGGCAGTTTGTGAAATAGTGACAATAATCACCTCCAGTGCAGTTTATAAACGTAGTGTTTCATTCACACAATGAAACATGGTGCAGGCACAAAAGATACTCCCAAACGAAATGCATTAATTCGAAAGCTGTGCTGAGTGTCATGAAAGCAATTGAAAATTTGTGTCCATGTACATGAATAGATTCAATTTCATGACTATTTCACCAACTGCCACGACACCGTGTTATCGCACACCTCCCAAATTAACCCGAGTCTAACTAACATGTTCAACACATAATCCTGTAAATCAGACTGCAAACGTGTCACAGTCTATGTCGTCATTCATAAAAATATTAAACTGAATATTCCAGCTTAGTGATTTCGAGCACTTTGTCTGAAAATGTTACCCTGTAGTCACATAGTGCAAGGCCAGAGCTGCGTGGGGCCAAATATACCCACAGAACAACACTTAAAACATTATGAAATAAAAAAAAAAAAAGTTAAAATTAGAACAGGAATAGCTACAACAAGATAAGACAACAGCGTGTTTTTGCCATGAGAGGCTCCCTGTATTCCTGATCATAAGGCTCATTTAGTTAGGCTGGGCTCAGACTGGTATGTGGGTTAAGGATAGACCACAGTTTATCATATTTGACATGATTAACAGTTTCTGTGTGTTAAATTTTCACGTCATCATGGTTTCCAATGACGTTAATCATGAAGGTCATGGATCATGTAGTATCCACCTTAGGTAACCCAATACCAATTATACCCTGTAAATCAGACATCATCTAAAGATGGCCAAGTGCATCCCATCATCATGACACTGGAAGAATCCGTTACTGTGTACCTGTAAAAGTAGCTCCTAATTTCCCAGTCAAAGAGAAAATCTCTAAAATAACGTGTGTGCCAGTCTAAACTCCAAGAATGTTGTCCAGGAATAATTCACCAAATGTTTTAGCACTACAACCAGCTTCTGTGTGGAAAAATAATACTACAGCCCATATAACCAGCTTGGGTGCATGAAATGAATGGTTCCATGCAAAAATGTGGTTTTCAGAAGAATTTGCAAAATCTGCAGCTTTTAGGCTTATCTGAGATTTTTCACTAATGCTATTTCTATAACTTTCCTCCGCTTCTGCAGTTCTGCATCAGCAGCCATCACCAACCATATCCCATATTTTTGCTCATGATGGGTCCCATTTATTTGTCATTATATTAATGCATTTCAAAATGCCAGCTATGGTGGGTTAACTGTGTGGTATCCAGCTGTAGTGCTTTTGTGTCCTAATAGATCGCATATTTGAAGGAAACCACATTTTTTTGTCAAAACAACAGGGAAATCAGTGCAGAAGCAGCAAATATACCAGAACAAGAAAGGTTTGATTCAGGTGGGACAGATTTCTTGGATCAAAAGTCTTCTCTCCATCTACATGTAAACCTGACTGAAAGCAAAAGTCCAGGTACTAGGTAGGATTCAAAAGGGATTCTGAGACATGAAGGAAATCAGTGATCAAAGCAGAAGGAGAGGAAGAAGGATGACGACTTTTTCTTTAAGATGTAGTTCTAGTACATAACCAGGAATGCTTTCAATAGTGCATCACTCAGCAGGCCAAGACAGCAGACCACCTGCTCTCATCACGTCGCTCGCTCTGATGACGTCTCCGAGCTCGGGGACGCGCCCGGAGATGTGGACGGGGAAGAATGGTCGGTGTCTTCGAGCTCCTTGTGGAAGGAGGAGGAGGAGGAGCGCGTGGTGGCGGAGGCTCCCTCCCGCTCGCGCTTCTTCTGCTTCATGCGCCTGTTCTGGAACCAGATCTTCACCTGCGTCTCGTTGAGCTCGAGCGTGGCGGCGATCTCCACGCGCCGTGCCCGCGTCAGGTACTTGCTGAAGTGGAACTCCTTCTCCAGCTCCGTCAGCTGCCGCGTGCTGAAGTTGGTGCGGATGGCGCTGTTGTGCGCGCCCGCAAGGCCGAAGTCCGACACTTTGACTGGGAAACAAAACAAAAAGACAACATTTCACATCTGCTTATATACCACAAAGAAGCTCTACTCTATTATTGCCCTCCATGCTTATTGGAAGTCATGAACTTCCCATTTTTGTCTCCCATTTTTCTGAGTTGTTTTGTATATGTTGTGTGATTTAGTGTTTAGTCTTTGTTTATGATATTTATCCATGTTATTGTGTATTTATTTATTTATTGCCAATCATGCTATTTAAATCAGTCAAAATAATGAGCTTCATAATCTCTGCTGAGGCAAACTAAACACATGGTACAGTTTAATATCACAAGAGATAATGGAAATACAAAGGAGGGGGAAGCAGACAAGCGGTTAGAGGGATGGAGAAGCAGGGCTGGGGGTGTGATGGTGGAGGGTATGGGGGGTGTTTTAAAAGATAACAGAGCAGGACGGATTTCCCAGGGTGAAATGGCCAGTCTGTTATATCCATTAAGAGAGAGAGAGAGAGAGAGAGAGAGAGCATATCAGCCGTCTGGGGCCATAGTGTACCCAGGCCAGACCTGCTATCAGTCTAAAGATATAACCAATGACTGACTAAGTACTGAAAACACATAAAAGCCGTTTTTTATTTTATTTTGAAAGGACAAAATGTGTGTGTCAAATGTATGAGAATTTTTTTTATTCGATGTTCCAGATGAATTAGGTTTGGTGTTGATTCCTTTAATAACCAATAAGACAGCAATACTAATAAATGGTTCGAATTATAATTTTAAAATGTCTTTGTTCAGTTGTTTAAAACTCATAATGAAAAGCTCTATTTTTCCTCTGGAAAGACATTCAGCTGCCAGTTGGCGTGTACATCATTTAAAAAGGATAGTCATTTTCTTTTCTTTTTTATTGTAAATAATGTAAATTTAATTGTAAATAAAAATACTTGAATTCTTTCGTTAAATCATAGCTCATAATAAAACAGTTCTTTTTCATATAGGACATAGATGATGTTGACAAAAATACATTCGCGTGTTATTTTTCTATTCTTATTTCCTAACTCTTCGTCGGTTTGCAGTGAAACGAATTCAGGCTTGAGTGATTAAGACAAGTGAAAAGAGGAGAGGAAAGAACAGACGGAAAGTGAAATTTACATTCGAAAAGTCTGACATCTGTGAGAATACAGAGAAAATTCAAATTGAGGCCTACAAGAAAAAAGGAACATTTTATTCTACAGGCTAATATTAATTTCGTTATTTATTAAAGATAGTAAACCTGATCTCGTGTTGTTACAAAAATAATCGCTTTAACAAAGTATTCAATCAAGCTTTCTTTTTCTAATTGTGTTGCTGATTATAGCCTATATATACATAATTTTTCACCCTTATCTCAGCTGTTCATAAACGATAGAGCATTCATTCTTGAATAAGCTACTTCTTTTAGGTCTTTGGGGCTGTAACACGTCCCATGACAGCCACTGTGATAAATGCAGAAGTGGGCTTCAGTGGAAACCTCACAAATCATTACAGAATTGGACTGACTGCAGGCCTAATGATAATACTTTGACTATAACCTTAAATCACCATTATCGCCATGAAACCTACCCACCCCCCCTCACCTGTTTTAGGCGGATTCCTCTTCACCTTCATCCAGTCGAAGGTCTGCCCCTGTCCGGCCTGCTGGCCCCCCTCATCCCCCCTCTCTCGGTCCTGGGAGGCCGGTAGCTCCCCATATCCTCCCCCGTGCGGGAGCCCCAGGTAGCCCGTTGCGTCCAGACCCCCGCCCAGCTGCTGCGGGTACTGAGACCCGGCCAGAGCGCCCTGAGGCCCGCAGTAGGCCCCGGCCAGGGCCCCGTAGCTGGGGCCGACAGTGGGGGCCGAGCTGGGGAAGGTTGATTGATGATAGTAGGAGGTCACAGGCTCCTCCATGAAATACTGTGAGTGAACGGTGTTGGGAGGGCCTGTCGCCGCTGCATACTCTGAGTTTCTGGCGCACGCCTGACCCGCATAGGCCCCGGTGCTGCCGCTATTCCCGTTATTATAAGGAGACAATGTTCCACTTTGTGTTTGGTGAAGGTGAGGATGGTGGTAGCCATTGTGCGTCTGTTGATGCGGCTGCTCATGGTGATGATGGTGAGGATGTGGCTGATGATGCTGGGTCGCCCCTGTGGTTCCGTGCGCTACTTCACCTCCGGTGCCCCCGTACAGCCGCTCGTCCCCGGTGTAACTCGCTCCCCCGGCGCTGCTGTCACTTCTCGTGCCGTTAACGGGAGCTGGAGAGCCGGTTGGTCCCACGTGGAAGGCGCCGGAGGTCACCGGGAAGCCCTGATGCTGATCCACGGGATGGTGGTGGTGATGCAGGTGATGATGATGGTGGTGGTATCCAGATTTGGGCGCAGGATAAGCGCCGGTCCCCGGTCGGTTACAGATGGTGTATTCCACAAAGGAGTTCATGTTGTCCATGCAGACCAGAGTACAGTTTAAAATGCTCAGCAAGAAACAGATGAAGTTAACAAAACTTAGATGGAAAAAAAATCAAAAATCAACAATTCCATTAAAAAAGTGTGAAGAGTAAATATGGTATGAAATCCCTGTGGTGAGTGAACATTAATCACAAGAAAAAAACCCACAAAAACCTCCAAAAGAAAATAGAACAGAAAAAGTCTTGTTCAGCAAAATTTGATCAAAATAACAATCACAACGTTAGAAAGTTCCAACGTGGAGGGAAAAAAGTGTCTGCACGTCCCCAACCCAGAAACACACATGAATAATGTGCTCTGCTGTGGTGTGTGTTTGTGTGTGTTTGTGCGAAGGCCTGGCGCTGTCAGCAGCTCCACGTAACCTGCGTTTCACCGTGACAGGAAAACACCGCGAGAAGACAGAAAAGAGTCGAGTCACCTCATCACCCCCACACAGGTTACACTCCGTCCTCCATTCTCTCTGTGTTTTCTCAGTTTCTCTGCTTTCTCTTCTTTTCCGTTCCCCCTCTCTCCCTCTCCCTGTCTCTCTTTTTCTTTCTCTCTTTTCTGTGTCACTTCTTTTCTTACCTCTGCCGCGGGTCACGTGGGGCTTCGTCACGTCGCCTATGGTGACCGGAGGCCAGAAGTTTGTCAGCCGGTCACAGGAGCGGGGGAGCCAATGTGTGTGTGTGTGTGTGTGTGTGGGGAGGTGAGGGGAGGGGAGGAGAAGGAGCCTTTCGGTTTAGAAGTGGAGTTCGCGCGCGCGTTTGCACGAACGCACGCGCCTCATCCATCACTCGCCGTGACATTAGCACGACAAAGAGACTTCAATCAAACCGGCCCATCAATCTGATATCAGCACGGATCTGTCAGAGCAAAGAGAGAGGCCGAGAATAAAAGAGGAGCTGTGAGCTGGCCTGCTGCTTCCAGACCTCCTCACTGCAAAACACTCCCAGAACCAAACCCACAGTCCACTGTGCCTCCAATGTAAAATACTACTACACATACTGCTGCTGCAGGTCAAGGCAAACTTCTTCACCAAGCATCACTCCAAATCCTGTAGCTCCACTGCTCTTCCTTTCTCCATGTTGCTGGTACTTTTACTATGACTATAGATTGTAAGTGTTGGTCAGCCCTCATGTTGTGGATGGGGTCCTGGAGGCCCTCTACAACAGCTCAAAGATAACTTAACATTGTTTGTTTTATCAGCTTGTTACCTCATGACTTTTCTTGATTAGAACCGATGACGTTATTCAGTAAATGTGACATTACTTCTGTTTGGGCCTCCAGATGTAAAAGACAGTAAAATAGGCTCCAGTGAATGTTCTTTCTTTTATCAGAGGTTGGTGTTGACAGTGGTTTTTACACAGCTCCTCAAACCCAAATATAACATTTTGTTCATAAGGGCTCTAACAAAGAGTTCAACCTCAACCTCAACCTTGCATGAGTAACATCGCCCTATAGGATGACATACTGCACATACATAGTATACTTTTTTTTTTAAACTTGTGAATGACTTTTTGGCAAATAAAAATAAACACATATTTGTTCATGTATGGCTCATATAACATAAAATATGGCATGTTTCCTTATTTGCTGTATTAACAATGATTTATGGCCATTTCTATATTTTGTCACATTTATCAATTAAGTTGGTTTTATTATAATAATTATATATTTACACATACATCTGTGAGGTCTTTGGGACCCCCAGTGATGAGGAAGTAAAGCCAATGTCAAGGATAATTCAGGTTCATTTTCATAACCTTGGCTGTTAAGATAATATTTTACTCACCAAAGTAATTGCTGGGATCTCACTCGAGAACACTGTAGCCACAGAATTGTTGAGGCACAGATTTACTGCATGTGGATTACAGATCAGGCACCGTCAGCTCTAAGGTTAAACCTTTCTTGATTTATAAGATCTGGGGTCCTCACTGGGACTACACAGGCACTGAGAAGGCTCAAAGAATGATTCCTTAGATCTGGACCTGATGTATTTTATTGGCACAATTATGCAACCCATACTGCATATGTGTTTATAGATTACCATGTAACTAAGACAATTATTTAATGCAAGGACACCAAAAATATTACTAAAAAGATTGTTGAAACCACTTTATTTAGATGTAAGAAATGAAAGTATTAATTCCTTATTGCATGGAAAACTAAGCAAGACCATCAGGAGAAAGTTAAAGCAGGACGTGGGTCTGTAAAATGTGATGGATGTTTACAACAAACCAGTAATAATTTTACTGGTTTTGAAGGGCTTGAAGGGAAAGCCCCAAATTGCTAAAGAGGAGTCAGGTTTTTTGTTTCTTTGGTTTGGTTCACCAGCAGCAAGGAAAAACAAGTGTGAAAAGCTTTACATTAGTCAAAGCAACACTGCTGGTGTTTGAGGGAGATGATTTATTAACTTAGACTGTAACTCTGCTGTGAACATCTTGTTGCTACAGTGAGTCTAATGCTGTACTGAGTGCCAGCTGTTCCGCTCTGACATTTAAATCTGTCAGTGAGTGGCTGATTGACTGACTCTCTGACCTCCACTGTAACATCCAGCACTGACAGAATGTCATGAAACACTACAGCTTTATGTTTCCTCTCTATTTAAAGATGCTTTTCTGTTTGTGCTTTGCAGTAATGATCATCTCTTCCCTTTTCACCTTCCCTCCTTCAGCCCAGCTCGCCAACACTGATCATCACTTTAAAGATTATTGATTTGGCTATCTCTTCTTTGCACATTTTCCTCAAAAGATGGAAGAAATCATTTAATGGATCTAAAGGTTTGTATCGATCAGAGGACCTGATCTCACAGACTTTTGGGAATCAGTTTACTTTTCAACAATTGGATTGGGAGGCCATAGATTTCTGATGGCTAACTCTGCATGTGCGAGTGCACGTGTGACGGTGTGTGTGTTTGCTAATTGAATGAATGAGCTGATCTGTTATAGAAATGAGGTTAAGGCAGACAGGAGGCCTTCTGGTGGGCCCAATCCTATCGGTCCAGCAGGACAGGAAGCAGGGATATCTTTGACAACAGCACAATGTTTTGTCTGTGAATGTGTGTGTAAAACAAAGGTCAGCAACTGTGCAAATGATTGAACTTTTTAAATAGGGTTTTTGTTTAACTGTAATCTTTGGAAGGACTCTTTGTCTTTTATCCTTGAATTGTTCTAGTATGAAGACATTTTAATAACATTTCTTTCTTTCTTTCTTTCTTGTCCTGTTCTTACAATTTTTAGGGCAAAAAATGGCAAACAGCAAAATCTCTTCATGTTCATATCAAATGTTTGCTTGTAAAGTGTCTGTTTCACAGTTTGGACACCTTCTCACTACCGCTTCTATCCTCCCCCAATTATAACTGCCTCCAATGAACCCGTCATCCATTTCTCCCCTCCAGAGCCTCTGTGAAGGGCCTGACAGCAGACGCACTGCCGTCCCGCCACCAGGACGAAATCAGGACGAGCGGCGTGGGCGTGCGACAAGGAGGGAGGTTAATGATTAGCGAGGGGCTGAAAGGAGAGAGAGCGGCAGAGTGAGTGGGCAGGAAGTCTGCAGGAACAGACCAGGACAAGAAGAAGATTAAATGACGCCCACGTGGCTGTCTGGGTGGTGAAGAGACTACAGGAGAGAGAGAAAGAGATAGAAGTCAAAAGGTCAGAGGTCCAATATGTATATCTAAGTTTTTTCTTAATTCAGGTAGTGATTCAGTAGTACTTTCTGTGTGTTCTGTTCAGTTTTTAACATGTGATCTGTATCTGGGTACATACTGTGAATAAAAGAAAATAGTTAAGTGTGACCATTACAATTTCATCAAAGCTTGTTTCCCCTGATCAAAACACAAAAAGCTCAAAGTAGGATCCAGTTTACTATCAATTCAGTCAAAGAAAGGAAACAAATCCTCATAATGAGAAACTGGAACCGGGGAATGTTTTTAATAATTATTAAATAATATAATCTTAATAATCTTATATAATAGTAAGATAATTTATCAATTGTCACAATAGCTGCTGATTATTTTTCTTTGGTTTGGATGATTTAAGCTTGACTCTACTTATTTTATGTTTGCACATGACGGGCTTGTCTGTGGCTTCTTGATGGGCAGCTTGAGATAGAAAATGCAGAGTCAGATGACCTTTCAACATGTTGGGCTGATTTTTCTATTAAGAATGATGCTTAATTGTACAGCGTGTCTTTACGCCTGGGCTGGTGAGAATAGTCCAGAACATTGTAGGGCTGACTTCAGTGATTCCTTAGTGCTGTTAAAGATGGACTCCCATCATGGCCATCTGCAATGACCTCCCTCAAGCACTAAATCAGCCAATAGAAGACCTCCACAGGTGACATGTCGGAGCAGCATCACAGCTTCATGCACACCTTGTCATGCAAGCAATGAATGCAACATTCACTGTTTTCATTGCTGGCATGCTATAAGATATAAGAAAGTGTGCAGCTGCTGCCTCTGCTGACCACTCCTGCTGACTGATACCATTGCAGCTCTCTGAAATCATCTGGGAGTTGAGATGATGTCTGAACACTTACAAACATTTTTACAATGTTGATGCCCTTCTGACCAAAATTTCATTCTGACGTACTGTACAACCATATCATCCATGCACATATGCATGGATGCATATACACATATATAAGCCCATAACACCTTTTCAGTCATTGCTGTAATATCAGAACTCCACAACAAGCTGACTTCTCACACACGCTCATTTGACATATTGTGGCCATATAAAGTTTATATGGCGAACGTGTTATCAAACAGTTGATTATTTACACATCCAGCAGACACCGTGCAACATTTTCATTCACTCTTAGTCGTACATGTTTCCACCTGATAAATGTACATCCAATGGTCATTCTCTTTTCGCTCTGTTTTTGGTCTCTATGAACTCCTGAGAAGAAAAATATCTTTTTCTTTTGTAGCTGCTAAATGCCACTCTATGTTCACCAGCTAGTCAGAAACAGGAAATAAGAGTTTAAGAAATGATTCCAGAGAACAGACAGCAACCAATCAACAGACTTAGCCTGTATGTCCTTTTAAAATAGCTATGCCATAACAATGATATATTGACTGTCATTAATAATAGAACAGAAATGATCCTAGTAATAGCAGTGCCACTCAAAATACTGTGATACTTGGTGTACAGTAGATGTCATTTAGAGAGTGCTGCGTTCTGGTCATGAAGATGCTTGCTACGTTGTTGCCAGTGAGAACCATACTAGTGAGCCATGGCCAGCGACTCTTCATGCCATGAATACACAGTACATTTGGAGGGATTCAGAGTGGTAAGTTTTCAGTACTCATGTATTGTGTACATGCAGCAGTTAGCCCATGAGCGCAAGCTTGTGTTGTGTTTGCTGCTGAAGAAAGACATGGGGTAGAAAGGCTTTATTGCAGAACAAGACAACTGACAAATGTTGCCAACTGGCTAATGTGTCTTGACCCAGAAGCTTCCAACTTCAGTCCAGAGCCACGGGGCTGCTAGTGAACAAACAAGTGCTTTAGATTCCACTTACTGTTTACACGTTCATCATAACATGCTACATGTTACAGTCCACATATTCAATATTTATTTTACAATGAGATTGGAAACATTGGATTGAACAGGTGGCCACTTTATTTCACAGCCTATAACTACACAATGAAAGAGGAACAAAGGACGGTTTCATTTTACATGCGCTGGATTGATTCCTGGTTATTCCTAATGATTGATTATCAGGTGTTTCTGCCTCTAGAGAGACATTCAGTACAAACAAAAATAGGATCAAGATGTTTTTGCGTGGATTCAAATGGAAACGTAACGTGTGAGTTTTCCTATTTTCATCTTAAAGTATCTTAAAATGATCTTAAATATCTTAAAAATAATGCAAGAAGCAAGAAAACCAAAAACAGAAAATAAGTGTTTTTTTCATGGAATCAAGCTGCTTCTTGACAGGCTGACCTTTATACCTCCTGTGGGGTCATGACCTCCGTGGTTGGCTTAGCCTGGTTTCTGTCTTGTCTCAGGTCAGGAGTGGAATTCAAGAATCAGCTACACCTCAGACTATCTGTTTCTGTTTCTGACTATTTGGTCTGCATATTTGGGATGTCAATTTAGGATGTGCCACTGTCCTGGATCAGGGTTAATGAATGAGTATGATTATAAAGCAGAGAAAGAATATTGAACACTTTGTCCTTCGTTCTTGCTTAAGAGAAAAGCAGCAATCTGATTGGCCAAATAAGGTCTCTGTCTTTTTGCTTTCTTTGTCTCTCTCCTCTAACAGTCCTATCAAACAGGTCAAATGACTCCAGAACCAGGAAGTTATGCTCCAGTATTCCTGGAAAAGAGTGGGGATGTGCATGTGTATGTGTGATATGAGGGGCTTTTTGGAAATTGTGAAAGATGATACAGGAGAGAAAGTGAAAGAGAGACATTGACAGAGTGGAAGAAAGAGAGGAGTTGTGCATCCAGACTGCTGACGTTGTTGCATTAGCTCTGAAACCTGAACCACTGATGCAGACACATAACAGCATTTATTATCCGTTATTAATAACATTTTTACACACACACATCTCAGCTGATGGAAAAAGAGAGTGATAGAAAGAGAGAGAGAGAGAATTTTTATTTTTTCCTTCATGGTGTTTTTGATGCTTTCAGTTTAAATTGAATAAATTTTATAATGAAATTAAACTGCATGCAGCCAGTGTGGTCGGCCATATTGCATGCATACTTTTTCCCGACATTTTACCAGTGTTGAGGCGCTATGTGATGACAAATAGATCTTCCCGTTGGTTCTCTAAGTTTTGAGTTTCATTTTATTCAGCTTCACAAGAGTCACAAGATTATTTATTCTGCCTCACAAGTGTTTTTATGACTTTCATATCCAATCCAATCTAAATCTTTTCATATTCAACTATAGTCTACTGTGTCTTATCTTTCAGTGGGAAACAGTTGCCAGTTGGTATTTGTCAGTTGTCTGTTTAGGGAAGGCTACCTGCCACCTTCAAACTAACCTGGGAGGACTACAGCTCAGTACATTATGGACAGAGTAGGCTATTTAGCTACATCCATGAATGTAAAGCAAAGCTACACTCAAAATATTTTTTAACCAGTTTTGATTGTCATCGACATTTCATGGAAATATGGATCACAAATATGGATTTGCTGCTTTTCCTTTTAATTACTTTAATAATCTCAACTAATTTTTTAATTTATTTTTATTTATTATTTTTTACTAATTTTGAGGTTTGTACTATTGGTTGGAAAAAACAAACATTTTCAATTCAATTCAATTTTATTTGTATAGCGCCAAATCACAACGAAAGTCATCTCAAGGCACTTTACATACAGAGCAGGTCTAGACCATACTCTTTATAATGTGAAGGTGTCACTTTGGACTCTGGCTATTTTGAGAATTTTTACAAACCATTCCGTCCATTAATGGAGAAAATAATGAGCAGATTAATCCAGATTGAAAACAAAATCATTTAAAATGAGCTTCACCTTTACCAACTACAACAGTAAGTTTCTGCATAATAATAAGTCGAAGTACATTTTCCTGATTATACTCACATACTTATATATTTACTTAAATATAATTTTCAATGCATTACTTTTACTTAGTAACAGATTACTTTTACAGTTTGGTTTTAGTACTTTTACTTAAGTCAAGGTTACTTCAGTACTTCTTCCACCACTGCCCCTCTCTGTCTATCAAGGTAAACAAACACCTAATAATTACATCAATTCTTACTATTCTTATGAATAAGTTAGGTTTGCACCCCCACAGCCTAACTGTATGTACGTGTTACTGGCCCCACAGATGGATATCATGCCAAACCAAAATCTGTTCATGGTGAGACTGACAAGAATAATATTGCATATCTGACAATGTAAAAATGATTATGTCGTTTCCCTAAATATTTGATTGGAAACGTTTTAGAATAATATTGTGTTTAGTCTCCACATATGTGCTTCTAGGTAACTCTAGATTTTGCTCCTCTCAGCTTCTGAATGTTTGTTTATTTTTCATTGTCATCTGATGGTAACTGTAAGGCTACAGTTGATCCTACCCATTTGTTTATTATGGGAAAATGAAATAAATATATCTGATCTTAATTAAGCCATGTATTTGTATTTTTTCCTGAGCCTCTTAAGTGTAGCCAAGCATTAGTAAATTTCCACCCACTAGCAGTTATAACAGGAATTTGGACTCTGTAGTTGTTACCAGACGTACATCACACAAAGTAGGCATATGACTACTCACAAAATCTGCAGGTGTGGATATTGGGACTGACTGACTGTACTTTTATAAAGATTTTTTATATTGATTTCAATACGCTCTTGTGCACACTCATTTTTCTTGAAGGCAACCTCTAGTGGTCATGAGAAGAACTCCAGCTCAATACAACATTGCCATCATCATGCAACTGTTGCAGTCAGTGCTTGGAAGAATAATTATTACTTGTTAAATAAACATAAAATGTTCAAACATTTTGGAGGTCAAAGCAGCTCTGTGATATTATTGTGTACAGAGAATGATGATATGGGAGAATAGTTGAGAGCAGAGGAGACGAATCCAGGCTGGAGGGAATTTTCGTGCTGGCTCGCTGCTATCAGCCGTCTCTGATAAGTCGCTGTCAGCTTGGACACTCTTATCTACACAACACATTTACACCCACGCTATGGCAGAGGAGAAGGGCCACAAAGGACAACGGCTGCCGCCAGCCAATAGCCCTTCATGTTGGCTATGAATGAATTTCATAATGTTAAAGAAGAAACGTCGTGAGAACTGGAGTTAGATACATCTCTGTAATGTGGAGATATTATACTATTTTCTTAACCAAGACTTAGGTAAGTCTAGAATATTTTTCTTGTTATTAACCAGATCCAAGCCAGTAATGAATGTTCCCTCTTAACACGAACACACCCACTGTAGTTTATTCTGACTCTATCCCACATTAACCGTCCTGCTGCCCTTAGTAGCGCACCAAATCTGGATTAATCCACTAGTGAAAACAGTGTCCAACAAATACACTATTTACTCCTGTTTGTTTAACTTTTAATAAAACTACATAGTCCTGCTGTTTTAGGTCATTACTGGGCCTTAAAAAACATGAAAGTATATCATCTTGACTCGTTCAAAAGATTCATGTCTTCAGAAGGAACCAATGGGCTTTGAGCTGAGAACCACACAGCATAGAGAAGTCAGAGCGTATCAAGAGACAGACTAATGCAGTGTTGGTTTGTGTCTTTTCAAGGGATTAAAGAGTTTTTCTAAAAATCCAATCATTCAGAAAACAGTATCATGTCAAACAGAAGCCGATACCTACTTGAGGATGACAAAAAATATCTTATACCTAAACGCTTTTACTGGAGGCTCATTATCAAAGAAAAGCAATCCAGAAATTCATCTTTACAAAAATCATTGTAATAGAAGAGTAATTTCTAAAGATATTTTATTTTTTACACTTGTGAAAGTATGCCCAAAACTATGCATCCTTTTGGTATAATGTATTGACTTTGTATTTCTAGTGCTGTGAAGTTTTTCCCACTCACTTCAACACATGTAGATATTTCTTGGAGCTGACATCCAGTGGTGGGTATGAAGAACTGCAGCTCAGAGCACACTGGTCTTCAGCCATGGTGCCTATTGCTCAACTAAAAGCCAATGGATGCATAGCACTACTGTCTAACTACTGTTAGTAGTAGGCTCCTGGCAGTATCACTAGTTAGTCGATATTTACCTTTGAATTATCTTGATGGTGCCACCTTTAGTTGTTTAGAAGGCAGGTTGTTCTGATGATTCCACTGTGTTCCTGCTCTTCTAAGCTTCACATACTGTATGGAACAGCAACATGTTCTCAGCACATCCAGAAAACCAGAAACTAAACTAACCACAGCAGGATGAAAAATTACATTGGCTGAAGCACAAGGAGCCATCTGATAGGCTACATAATTCCCTGTTGAGAAAAAATGCATTTGTAAATCGAGCCACAAACAAAAATGTCCTGAATCAGAAATACATTTGTCAACTTTTTCTTATATATGAATTTGTTTTACATTTAAATACAGTTATTTTGTGTTTATTGAGAAGTATTTACAAGCATAGACTCATTTAAATCACAAAATACAATTGTGAATCCTTTCTGTGCACCAACTGTGCCTCATCAATACTCAGACTGACCTGGCTCCATACAACAGGCTTAAACATGAAGTCACATGGACTGACATGTAACTCATTGATTGGATGTTTTTGGTGATGTGATGCAGCACCATTATTGCTCTGTTTATCAGCGTTCCTGTCTGCTGCAGGTTTCTATCATCACACTGAGGCAAACTCTTGCCCTACCAGTTTCTTACACCAGCAGAATGTCTTTCCTCTTAACAACCTGCAGGTGTAAAGTCTGTTTTCTAAAGAAACAGTCAGGTTCTGTCTGTCTGTCTTTTTTTCTCGTTTTTTGCAATATGTATAAACAGCCAATCATGTATTAGACTGCACATATCCTATTAAGAATACCTGTTTCAAACAGTGCTGAGGGCCTTAAGCATGGTCACCAGAGGATGTTACATCACCAAAGAGCTTTCTTATTGTTGTATTGATACCTGCAGCACCACTTACATCAATGTTGTGTAATAAAACATGGATCATTTTCCCTCCATTTAATTCTGTAGCTGTTACTTAATCATTTGATTTTGTCTCAGACAGTAGTTAGTGTAAAAAAACTGCTTGTTAGAGGCCTGAGTTGATCACTCAGCATTCTGTTTACTGGCTGTTAATTGGTGCAGTTGGATTGACTGACAATTGTCTGTGTTGGTCCCTTGGTAAATACCAGTAAATCCTGTGGAATGGCTCTTTATTGACCTATTAGAGAGAGACAGCAGGGGGGACTTTGGTGCAACAACACACACAAACACACAGTGATTTGTGTTTGGTGTATATCCTCCGAGGCTCCTACCTCACAACTCAATATACAGTTGTGTGTGTGTGTGTGTGTGAGAGAGAGAGAGAGAGAGAGAAAGAAGGCAGAAAACACACACACCAATGCTGTGTAGTGATGGGGCCCTCAGAGGATGAAGCATTGATCATCTGCCTTTGACTCACCTTAAGAACGGATGGTAACATAGCTAAGTGGATGCTAATAAACACACCATTCACATGCATATGCACAGAGAGGCAATCATTTCCACACCTCTCTGTTTAATGTGTGTGAATTGTGCGTTTATTAGCACACACGTACACTCACATACTCACAGCATGTACACAGGTGACTGTTTTTTCAGCCATGACCCTGCCCTGGTCTTCACTATACTCCCTTTAAACCTGATCTCTCTCACAGTGGGCGGCCAGTTTGCTCAGAGTAAAGGACAGGGGTGGATATAGGCGCCTTGACAAGTTGTTCGGGTCCCAGAACACCTCAAACAAGCTACACTTGAAGACAATCAAGCAGATTAATTTACCTAATGTAGCTATTTGGAGAGATTTACAGTGAATCCTATAGATGATAAATGATTCTAAACAATTTTACACAAATAGTGTCATAGCCTAAAAGTGAGCCCAACATGTAGTATTGGTCCTACATGCTTTCTCCGTACCTGCCGTGGGAGAATAAGACTGCAGGATGTGGGAGGCATTTATAGGACAGAGTACACCCAGCCCAGGTGTAGCTCATGCGTATGATAACCCTCCTTTTAGCACCTGCAATCCACAACCACAACAGGGACACCTAGTGAGGGTTTGACACACCAGTAACTTAGAGGTTAAAGGTCAGAGGGCACAGGCACGATATTTCTGTGATCTTTGAATAATTAAGGATGAGGGTGGATTAAGTCATAAAGGCAAAAAGAGTGGAACACAGATGCAGTAACATTTGATACTTGTACACATTTATTTCTACGAATGCTTTAACCTGATGCTGTGAGTTAGGGTTAGTAGTAGTCAGTATATGGTTCAGAATCTCAACCATCAGCATTATAGGCTACATGAAGTCAGAAATGGGTAAATAGCAAAATGTAAGATGATGTCAGATATCTTACATCTAATCCAAGGTAACATTACCATGCTGACAGAATATAAAATGGCTCTGATTACAAGATAACTATCCTTAAGTAACACCTGTTTTTGAAAAAAAAAAGTTTTTAAAATTTTCAGACAAGTCCTGCAGGCAAATTTTCCCTATGATACCAACAGTATCAGAGAGTCTTCATTCTTGAAGCCCTCTATCTAAATTGAAACATGAAATACTTCCATGACAGTATAATATAAATCGCACATCGGTGTAGTTTGTATGTCAATCACTTACTGACACTTGGTCAGAATAATTCTGGTCTCTGGCATTTAATATTTCTCTGATTTTTTTTAGCTGCCCATCATGACATTCAGTAACAATAGGAGCAAGGATTACTCTGGTGTTGTCTCTATAGCTGATGTTGTGAATATATAAATATTGTCTTATATTTGGGCAAATGGGCACACATGGTCATGTTGGTTGTTGCAGTTTAGTTTTGAAAAACTGAGTTGCTCATTTTATTTTATTTTTTTAATATATTTGCATACCTATACTTTGTATTATCAAATAAAACCTGAAAATTGAAATACTGAAAATGAGACAAGATTCCATGCTGAAGGAGCTAGAGCAGCAGCAGCAGTAGTGTAACCCTTTGTGCAGATATTGTTAGCTGAAACGCACACAACACCACAAGGGTCTGTGAGTATATTACTAATCAAACTCTTATGAAAGGTGTCATATTAGAAAGTGGTGCCATAATTTGCCTTTCTTGTCTTTTGGAAGCTATGTTGAACCAGCAGTACTAGGCTGATACAGTATGAGACCTACCATAAAGTGACAGCTCTTCATTTTCTATTTAATCCCACCACTTTGACTTGCAGGTTGCAACGTGTGTCAGCAGCAGGACTGTCTGTGTGTCTGAGTGTAAAGTTTCCTCTTGACGCTCAGGATGATAAAAATCCACTGCTCACATATTTCACCACTGCTGCTAAGTGGGTGATCTATCACGCCTGAGTTATGCAATATCACACGCACACGCAGAAATCATAACAGTGATGGTGACGGTGATGCAAGAGATAAAGGAGCAGTCCGCGTATTACGGCATGGCAGCAGGTCGACAGGCGCTGACAGCCAGGAGAGAGAGAGATTATTGGAACACACACACACACAATCTCTCCCTCACACACACGTACAGGCACTCAGAAGGTGAGATATGTCTCCCAGCATAGAGATGCACTCTGCTGTAATCTCTTTGTCTACAAGATACACTTAGATGGATGGTAAAGGGACAGAGGGAGAGAGAATGTGTGTGGCAGTGTGTGTCGTACGTCCCAGTGCTCACTCTGGTAAACTTGGTGCCACATTTAAAACACTTTTTATATGGACATAAAATATAGTTAATATACCCATTTAGTTCTATGTTTGCAGGTTTTCATTCTTTAAAGGATAGTTGAGATTTCTTTTATGCCTTTCTTAATACAATACTCATCTGCCATATGTACATTGAAAGACTTGCTGATTTTTGAAATCATGCATCCTCTCCTTACTTGCTGTAACCAACTCACTATCTACAGTCTTTGTTCCATGAAAAGATGCATTCTAAACTTAAGCCAAGGCTACTAAAGTAAATCACTTGATTTATCTTCATCCTGGGGGATGTTCAAATGTTTATCACTGATTTTTGTTTGCTTGTTTGTTTGTTTGTTTGTTTGTTTGTTTGTTTGTCTGTCTGTCTGTTTTGCCCTGACAACATTTGGGCTACCAAGATGTTACTATTTGTTGTAGCTCTGCAAAAGAGACAAAAAAAGCATTGATTGCTGAAGCCCCAAGATGACCTTTCAACTCATTGTACAGAAGTCATTTACACCTTGCACTAAATGCAGATGTGGTTTTTCCTGATCCAAATAAGATATCATACAGATTGGATATTATACCAGGTGGAACACTTAAATACTGCACTTTTCCCACAGCAGCTAATATGTAGTTCTGCAGAGTTTAACAGTGAAAGTCTGACAGATGGCTACATCTTTTTTAAAGGAATAGTTCAACATTTTGAAAAAATACATTCATTTGCTTTCTTACCAAGAGTTCAATTGGCAAATCAATTTCACTTTCATGTATGTACAGTAAATATGTAGCTGGAGCCCGCAACAGCTGGTTAGCTTAGCTTAGCATAAAGACTGGAAAGTCTCTATATGTGCCTCAAACACTCATGGAACCACACATGCAAAAAGGCACACTTTGGATTTTCTTTGACTTGAAATGCTGATACTTGTCAGGGTTTAGATCTCTCTGTTGGTCATTTTGATTTACTGAAAGTCTTAAATGGTTTGTAAAATTCTAGATTCATTCAATATTAACTTTATATGTTTGAAATGGTACTGATCAGTAATCAAAATGGTAATTAATGGTGGTTCCCCATGGATGTATACTGGGGCCACCACTGGTTCGTGTTTTATGTGGACACAACACTGATTTTCATTGGATTATTTTAGTATCCTGCAAAGTGAACCTACATGACCAAGAAGATATGACAGGGCATGTGACTACACTTTCAAAAACCTGTTAAATATTAAGATAAAATCTTTCAGGAACCTCCAAACTTGTTATTTGTGTATTTGTCACATCTTGTCATCTTGTGTGCCTGAGTCAACCAGACCTATAGACTTCCATTACAACAAAACCAACTACCAGACTGATCCTGACTGACGGAAAGCGTCATGCTAATTTTAGTTACAATTTAATATTTTACAAACCATTTTTAAAGCATTGCCCACCTATAAACCTTTGCAATCTTGCCTTTTTGTGAAGATTAAAGGTGATCGCTTAAGGACCCCTAAGCAGACCTGCCAGAGGAAGTTGAGTTAGCCTGATCTACTTTTGAATCTCTTCTTACATTTTACATTTTCTTTAAACAGCGTTATAATTGTGAAAGATTTTGGTTTTATTTTGTGTATGTTTATTGTCTTTTACTGTTGCATGTTCGTTGTTTATTGACACATTATTGTTTAATGTAAAAAACTTTGCAATTGCTTATTATTTTCCTATTATCAGCAGTAGTGCAATTATTAAGCTTCGTCTTGTACACATGTACTTCTCTGTTGCGTATTCATGATATTTACAATATCATTTCATTGTGACATTTAGTGTTTTGGGATAAAGACTATCGACTGTGTGAGAACTGAAGTCGCATGTGTTGCTCAGTGGGATGTGATTCAGCAGATTTTCAGGAACAGTTTGGATAATGTTATAAATATCCTGTTTAGATTAAATGACTCAAAACATCATGCTGGATGCAACAGTGGTGTTGGAGATAGAGCTCAGGATACACAAAGATGTATTTTCTGATGGTGATTCTTGTAGGGAGAAAACCAGGTTGTTATCCTGTATTGTGCCTATTGTTTCTTATAGGACTTATAGGACTACATCTACATTTTCAAACTTGTGCTCAAGGACTTAGGGTGCCTTTACTACACTGACTAAACATTAGTATGTAATCATCACTTAGAAGTATAGTGAATGTCACTGGCACTTTGAATTAATCTATTACATGATTTGCCACATATTAAGGATCCCATAGAAATAGACAAACAATGTTTAAATGAGGCCCAGGTGAAGAAGTGAGGATTGTCCTCTGTTTGTGGTTTAAAAGAAGAGTGCACCAATGGGAGTTCAGCCTCTTTAGTCTGGGCTTGGATTTACTCTGAAGGTTGTTTCCATCCAATAAATTACACATCCAACTGAGCACATTGTTTTTTCTTGCATGCCATTTTGTTGCACCACAAATGGGTGGTATAGAGAAAGGTTTTAATAATTTGATTTTTTTAAATTTTATATTTCTTCTTAGCTTAAGTTTACTGTTGTGTGTCTAAAAGTTCAGGAAAGCATTTTCTCAGACATTGTTTCACATGCATTCAGTATCTTGTATCAACAGTATCTTGTTAAGTCGTTGTCAGTGTTCTTTTTCTCTGAATCAGGTGTTTTGCAAATATCAGATTTTGACATTTTTTTATTTGTCTTAAAATGTAAAATCAATATATATATTAAAATTATTGTTGTTGTTGTTGTTGTTATTGAGACATACAGCAATAAGCCACAAACCTGTTTTGAATCTGTAGTCTAAAAAAAACAAACCATGTTTCTTTCATTTTTACTCTCCCCATAAACACACACACACACACACACATACAGCACGCCTGTCACAGTGAGCCAGTCATCCTGTAATGGCTGCCAGGGCTCATTGTTCACATCCTGCTTTGTCTTCAGCGCCATTTTGACTCTGCAGGAGGAGGAGCAGCTAGTTAGCATCATATCCACACACACTAATGGCAGGAAGCTAGCCGTGCTAACTCTGGGCTCACTCCACATTTACCTACTAGCTTAATAACGGGACAGGACACGCAATACCACGCCACAGTTAACTTCCATGCTCAGAAACTACAAATAGAGGATGAGTTATGCTGCACTCGGGTCTCACACACTGTCAGTAAAAGGTTGCATTGTCGTTACTGTGCTTTTCTCACATGGTGGAAGCTGCTGCTGGTGGAAGGCCATGCTATGCTAACCATTAGCTCCTACTCAGAGGCAGAGGGCTATCCATGCTAAGCTAATGTGGGACACAGAAAAACAACATCCTGCTGTCCCTCAGACTGTTTCTCTTCTTTTCATCTGTTATGGGAAATATCTCATTCTTTCTCAAAGTCATTTTGTCAGGGTTATCTCTGTGTAAACACAGGAGCTAAACCATTCTGGACCATACCATGCTATATCAGGCTACATATTTATGTTGGCAAAGTGTGGGAAAACTAGACAGAGCTATGCATATCAACTTAACCCAAACTATGAGTCAGAAATAAAATACATATTAGAAGATTTAAAATATATATAAAGTTAATAAAATAAATTAATAAAAAGTGTTTCATTTTATAAGAAACTGTATTTTAATTTTTAAAAAACAACTTTAAATTATGGCTAATTGCAAATTATATGCGGTTTAATAAATAAAACATATTGTTCACTATTAAACTATTAAAACTGACAGCAGCCAAAAATTATAAAATAATTAATAGGTCTAATAAGCTGTTAAATGCTCACTTTATTTTATATTTAGGCTGTTATAAAATTGCACCGTATTATTGGCTGCATAAAAATGTCTTTACTGCATGCCATTTGTTTCAACATAATTATTCCATTGGTATTCAGCACTCCTTGAATTCACAGCCTACAGCTCAGGCTATAAAACAAAACGACATGGGCCACATCATAAATGTTTGTGTGTTTTTATTATTATTATTCCACTATGAAAATATATGTACAATAAATAATTTGGATTTTCACTATTAAAGAATCTCAATAAATAAACTAGGGTCTAAAACTCGGGTCGTCAGCAGGGCTTCTCTTTCGTCTCGTCTCGCTCAGAGAGAGAATGAAATTCATTCTTTCAGTTTTCAAGAGCAGTCCAGCTATCTGCACCTAGACTCCGTGAACAGTTCCTGAGAAGTTATTAAGGATCCATGAAGCTGCACCAGGATGGACTAGAGGAAACAAATCCACACGTACTGATAAAGGTTTTCATCATTTTAACAAAAATAATCAAAAACAAGAGAGGCAATAAATACCTGAAATTTGGACAAGGGGAGAGAAAAAATCCACAACGTTTCGATCGTGGAAAAAAAAATTCCCTTCGATGTTTAAAATTTAAAAAAAATTAAATTAACTGCATCTCTCTTAAACTACACTATAGCCGCAAAGTAAAACCAGCAAGAAATTAAAAAAAAAAAGAACATAATTTTCACTCAGAGATGTTTCAGGAATGTTGCCGAGAAGCTTTTATGCTTTTGAAACAACAGAGTGGTCACTGGGTGCTGTATCCTCCGCTCGATTGTTCCTCCTCATTCACACACACTCTCTCACACACGCACAGTCCGTCCTCTCCTTCACTTGGTTCAGGTTGTTTTTAATGGTCGCAGCGGGCCTCAGAAGTTGAGGTGCTGCAGGTCTATGGTGCACAGCGTGCTTGTGAACAGGTCGAAGTCCTCCTCGGAGAAATCTACCGGGCTGTCCAGGGAGCTCTGCAGGCTGGGGGACAGGCACGCGTCCCCGGCGAAGAAAGTTAGGTCGGGCAGCGCGGAGGAGGAGGAGGCGGCAGGAGGAGCAGATAAGGAGGTGATGGAGGAGTCCCGCTGCTCAGAGAAAGACGGGTCGGACGCTGCTGCGGGCCCGGCCTCGCTGAGCTGCATCAGGCCCGGGTTGTCTGCGGAGTTCGTGGCGGTGAACGCCGGCGGAGAGTGGTGAGTCGCTGCCGCGTCAGAGGAGCCAGATGCTCCTGGCAGCGGTGGGCGGCTCAAACGGCCTCCCTCCTCCGGTGTGGGCTGTGCATTGTCCCCGCTGTCATTGGCGTAGGCGGTGGGAGCAGCGGCCGAAGATGGATTTCCACTCCCCGGCTCGCTCTCCGATACAGCCTCCCCGGTGCCAGATGCTTCCAGCGGCTGGCTTGAGTACGGGGACGAAGCATCGGCGCCTTCGAGCGGCTCAAACCCGCCCGGGTCGCCGGATTCCTGGCCGCCTCCAGCGCCGCCGTCCCGATGGTGCGTAGTCTGCCGCTTGTGTTTCATCCGCCGGTTCTGGAACCAAACTTTGACCTGCCGCTCTGTCAGATCCAAAAGGGCGGCGATCTCCACCCTCCTGGGCCGACACAAGTACTTGTTGAAGTGGAACTCCTTCTCCAGCTCCAGTAGCTGTGTGTTGGTGTAGGCGGTGCGCAGCCGGCGGGACCCGGCTCCTCCACCATCCAGACCCGCCTGGCTCGGGTCTGCAGGGAGACAAAGACAAATGCAGGAGGGAGACACTGAGAAATTATGTTGAGGATTTATTGCGCTAAATCTTTTGAAGCTATTGCCATTTTTTATTTTAATTTTATATTTCGTTTAAACTTCAAATTGTAATCTACTTCATGAGAGCCCTGTAAAATCTGTACAATTTTATTGCGTGCAAGATTTCCAGCCAAGAAATAAGCTGCTTCAGCACCGAGCAGAAATCCCCTCGACTCTTCTGTCTGTAATAAAACAGTAATAAAACACAAAAAGTCTCATAAAAAATACTTCTTCCAATTACAGTAGCAGCCAAAGCCATAACTGTAAGTGCACACCAATTTGGTGCTGGTAAAAAATAATAATAATAATAAAAAAGGAAACGCAGATAAAGACAGATGATCATAATGTCAAAGAGGGTTTCAGTCTTCTATAAGCCTGGAGTGCAGCGAGCCTGCTGTGAGAGGCTGCAGCATGTGATCAGATGCAAAGAGAGGAAAATAAATATATCATGGTGCAGAGAGGAAATGTGCAGGGAAATGTGGGAATGTCGATGTGAAACGAATGTGGCGGTATCTGTCAGTAACATAACTAAAACTCTGAATGGCTTTATGAAATGAGATCAGAAAAGGCAGGAAATTGGGCGAGAAAGGGAGAGGAGAAAGGACGAATTTCCATTAAAAATGAATGGGGGTGAGATTTTGTGTTTGAAGAGGAGAAAAAAAAATAAGAATTCAAAAAATGCAGTGTTTGTAATGGAGGTCAGTGTAAAAGACAGAAATGACCTAAACCCAAGAAAATGCGATTGTGTGCAGTCTGGATTCTGCGTGGATGTCGCTTGTACCCACCCCACCCCCCACCCCAACATATTTTGCTCGGTCGTTTTGCCTCGCCATTATATTTCCTACCTCCATCCAATATGGCTACCATCTCAGTTGTGTTATGAATATATAATACCAGGGTGATCCTGCTGCTGCTGAAACCAAATCACACCACCCAGTGAACAGATTGATACAGACTGCAGCAGCAACCATCTGCAGGTTGAATAAAGACAAAAAAATCCCCCTCTGCACTTCTTTATGTGCAATAAATAATTCTAAATGGACAGGATGCATTTTTGGGAAAATTAGGGCTGTAGATGATACAGAACTGACCTGATGCTTGTGTGAAAGGTTTGCACTCAGTGTTGAGCTGAATTCAAATTACTGATCTTAAAAATGACAAAGATAATGTGCATAAGACGTTAATGGGTGCATATTTAAATGCATGATGACAGAGTGTGCAAAGCACTGCAGCATAATGCAGTGGTCTAGATATGGCTTCCCTGTTGACACAGCATCACAGCAATGCACAACACACACACACACACACACACACACACACACACAGTGAGGAAGAAAAAGACAATGTCATTTAACCACATCCATGCTATGTGTAATGAATGCATTGCTATTTGGAAATGAGTGGAAATGAAATGAAGATGCAGGCAGTAAATTAAAGCACAGACTACACACCCCATCACACTGCCACCACACACTGACTCCCGCATCCCATTATACCGACCTGTGGGCGACTCGATGCCTGCCGAAGCGTACCCGGAGACGGTGGGTGACGGGGAGGACGAGGCGGGCGGGATGATGGATCCGCCACCGCTGGAGCTGCTCCCAGGCTTGGGGCACTTCTTCGATGACTTCTTCTCCTTCATCCAGGGGAACTCGTGGGCCAGCGGACCGGCCGGGGTTGCCGTGGCCGCGGCAGGGGCCTGACCGGGCGGACAGGGCTGCTGGGCGGCTCGGTGGTGCGTCTGGAGGCCATTGGTGGCGGAGGTTCTCCGGTTCTGCTGGCTTCTAGCAGTCGGTCTCGGCTGGCTGGCTGTGCAGGGGCTGAGGCTGGGGATGGTGTGCTCGAAGGGAGGCGGAATTACTGTCGACTCCTTGATTGATGAAGTTTGAAATGACTCCAGGACGGCGGGGAAGGACGTCAGGCACTCTGCTAGGGACGGCTGGCTGTTTATAAAACCGATCTCCCTCTCAAATTCAAAATTCATAGCTCCCTCAAACCGGTTTCACCCTCAAACGACGAGACCCCCGAACAATCCCTTCCCCAAAATAAAAAAAATAAAAAAAAAAGAACACATACACACATGCACGCTCGCACACGCACACAACACAATATGGCTTCTTAAAAAAATGAAATGAAAAATCGCACGAGCATGTAGGCTTCCGGCCGCAGTGGCGTAAATGCGGCAGCTATATAATAATTGTGTATATTGGTGATATTACTAGCGTATGGGGACCTGGGTAGGCTAAACTGAACAACTATGGGGCGAAATTGCAGCCAATTCCTGGTCATGTGACCCAAAACAGCCAATCGGTGGTCCGGGCCTGGCGGCGGCGATGGCTGTGGGAAGCGGCATTATTATTTTTCCACCAAATGCTGAGGCAAAGAGGGGCTATATCACAGGATAGCTGCCATTGTTTTGTCTTAACGGGGGGTAAAGAAAAAACGGGACTGCGGCCGGTCGCCATGTGCGCCGTGTGGGCAGCGGGTCGGCGCATCACGGCCCCGGTGTTGCGCACAAACAATAGAGCATCTCTCGGACATTTTTGCGCTCCTCTGGGTGATGTAATGACGGTTAACATTAGGTGAGCCGGCCAGCACCGTTTACAATATGGCTCCTTCAGGAAAAAAAGACTGGCCTACTGTTTACAGCTCATTAATCTTAAAAGTGTGACAGAGGCTGAAAATCCCCAAGTTAGACAGAGGAAACTTGTGGAGGGTTTTTAGATGGCGCAGCAGCTCAGGAGGAGAAGATGATGAAGGTCTCTACTCAGCGGTAGTGAAGATGAAGCAGATTGGCTTCTAACAGAGCAGACAGACAGAGACTTAGATTTAACTGTGAAGAGAGGCAGAGAGGGGGAGCCTGTTGGTGTGTAAGTGCATTTTTTAAATATTTAATAGACTTCTTATTGTATTTGAGATTGTGCTGTTGGGTGTGTGTGTGTGTATTTGGGGGAGAGCTAGAAATACTGGCTAAATATAACCTCACTAAAATAGTTCCTGCACACAGGCTCTGAAATTCTTCTTGCAAGCTGCCATGGTTCTCTCACCCTCTCTCTCTCGTGTGATGTGAGTGTGTTGAAATGTTCGGTGTGTTTACGCAGAGAGAGAGAGAGAGAGAGAGAGTTCACAGCGAGGTCGCTCCTCTGCAACTGGAAAAAGGAGGGGAGAGCTCAGGCCTCCATGTTCATCCTAATATTAGAAATAATAATACAGCAGCAATCATGTGAAGGCTAATAGTAAGTGAGAGAGTGCTGAGAGGCCTACAGACTCAACAGGGCGCACATGTAGATTTTTATAAAGATCAGGAACTTAGCAGAGGATATTTTGGGGAGGGCCCGAGGAGCCCCGGGTGGAAAAAAAGAAGTGCGGTGATCAATCTTTCTCTCCCTGCAAAGAGCCTGACAGCAGCCCCTCTCTCTCCCTGAATAACAAGAAAACCTCCAGTGTTAGTCTCTCTGTGTCTCTCCTTTTAGGTCTCTCTTTCGCCGTGTTTTATTTTTGTATTCACACTCATTTTAGGCGCAGCAGATATGCGCACATGTATGCGGAAATACTGTGTCTGTTAGGGGAAAAAAGACGACTGAGATGCCAGGGACACATGGATAGAAGCTATTTAGCTCGCAGCCCTCGTCTCCCTCTATTTCCCATGCCATTTGGCTTCACCCCCTGGCTCTGAAAAAGAAGAAGAAATGTGTGTGGGAGTGAGGGCTATTGAGCGCAGTAGAAAGCGCAGGCAGTGAGTAGGCCGAGGCTGCATGAACACACACACCACATAAACACAGCAGACACAAACTGCTGACTGAGCTCCAACATCACAATACACCGGCTTCTTCTCGCATCTCATTTCTTAATCAGGATTTTTTAAGAGTTTTCGATTCTTTTGAGAATTTTATTGGAGAGCAGAAACTGTTTTTTTCATACTAGTCATTACATGGGAAGCGTGGACTGAAGATGAGGATCTGTGACTTTTTATCTTATTTTATCTGATTTTATTTGACTCACTAATCAGTTCTCTTGTTTGGAGTTACTGATAATGGTAGGGTTAAGGATTTCTTTTTTTTTTTTTTTAATTTTGTCTAATTTAAATGGGATTGTTAATTATTGATATTTGAGATTTAGATTGGCGCAAGATCTGGTTACGGTTTATAAAAAAAAGGGGGGGGGGGGGGGGGAGAAATTAAAAAAAAAGAGAAAAGCCTCAGATGTAAGAATTCATGAATTGTTGTCACTGTTGTCTGTTTAGTATAGTGAGTGAAAATAACCGTGATTTTTTTTACTATTAGTACCTTTGTAATTATTATTATTGTTATTATTATTGGTGGTAGTAGTAGTAGTAGTAGTGGTAGTATTAGAGCTTACATAACTCACATAACTTCTCTCCTGCCTCATCTCAGCCATCTAAAAATCGTAGCCTTATTGAATTGCAGTTATAATTTTTGAGCTCTCCTTCAGATCAGTCTATGTGCCTGCCAGTCTTCTACAGTATATTCAGCAGTGACTGCGTAGCAGAAGCCGAGCCGAGCTCTCCACGTCTGTTTTTATGAGGCAATAAATTAGATCCAATCTCTGCTTATTGGTGTTTTTATTGTCTGTTAGTCCAACGGAGATGTAAAGGGAAGTACGGCCATTATTTATGGGAGTCTGATTTATGTCCCAAGGTTTATGCTGCTCTCAGGCCCCTGGGGGGGGGGGTTAAAGACCACGTGACCAGGCCAAGGCGCAGGCCTGGAGGCTTTGTTAGTCATAAACATCAACACAGACACACAGTGAGCAGTAGGTTCAGCACAATAGTTTGTGTGTGAAAAGGGGCAAGCAAGAGAAAAAGAAAGGTAAAATAAGACAATGTTGAGCTGAAATGTCTGAACTGTGATCTGTGCTTCTGGTTCCCAGTTTTTCCTCTGGTTTGGGTCTCCTATCTGTCCAAAAAAATGGAACCATAATGCCCTTCACCTCCCCTTAAAAGTTTTAAAAAGCTGAAGGAATGTCAATCCAGGCAGTTAGTGATCAACAGTCAATTACAAACAGTCAGTAATTCAAATAGTGACATTTTAAATGGTCAGACAGGGGATTAGTTGTATAGGGGAAAAAAATCTCTCTAAGTTTCTGCATGGTCAGACTGAGCGACACAAGACATCTGTCAAGGAAATGGCCAGAGTGATATATAACTCCAACCATCTGCTGGACTGTCTGATAGGTTTCTCTAGCTCTGGTTTGGGATAATAAATTGTTCACAAGAAGCATACTCAAACTGAAAAACTTAACTTAAGGTCCACTCACTATATTTTTCCAGAGTTTTCATCAACACCTCAAGGTCTTGCTCACCATGTTCAGAGCAGGTAGGAAGAGCTGCTGTAAAAGTCAGACCACCTGTGTACCATAGAACTGACTCCAAAACACTATTGAACTTATTCTTGGAACAAAGTGAGCAATGCTAATGCAGAGGAACAGATTTTTGTCATGTTGAAAGTTTAGAGCAGCATGGGTTGCAAGTTCTGGGGCTTGTACTGAAGTGTATTTTCTGCCACTTTGTAAAAAATAAAAAAAAACAAGCAGCAACACATGTCCGGTGTTAGTACAGGAAGAGCTTTTGGATCTGGTAGCCCAGCAGCATTAGCATCGGTGGATCATTGGTGCTGGTAATCGGTGGTAAATGAATACTAATTACCAGCAAAATACAAAGTAACCACCTGTTTCCTGTCTAGTTTGTGAAGCACAAAAAATACTATTCTCAGATTTAAGATTTTCCTAAAGGTTAAATTTGTTTCTGGAAACCTACATGTGGTTCTAAGCTTCAGATTTAATTTTTTTGGAAAGTTTTCTGACAGTGATGCCAAGTTTTAGCCTGAGGTATTGACCCGATATTCAATACTGGCATCACTGGCAGGTCATCCGTCAAGACATGCTATTTGAAAGAAGTCACACCAACACCAGATCTAGTATTCACGAACAATGTTTTGTGTCCTCAGCCATCACATGACAATAGAACTTACATGATTCCCAGACCAGTTATTTGCTGTAAGCATCACATAACATCTTTGCAAAATGATTTATTTGAATTATTTGTGCTTTGAAAGGATTTAGGTAAAATAATAGTGATATCTTTTATTTTTGAAATGCTAACTTTTCAGTATCCTCAGTCAGTCATATATTGGGCCTGACCACTTTCTATCATTGAGTCACCTGATTTTAAAGAGTTGAAGAATTTGAAAATGATTTTAAATGTTTTAGATGTCATTTTTCTAACTTGAATTACTTTAAAAGTTTGTTGAGTTTTAATCCTGGTGTGCAATTATTAGCATATTTTCATAGTTAATGAATTTTGCCACAGCTGACAGCCAAGAGGAGCCCAGCAGGGTAAAGGGTTAATATAATTGGTGTGAGCAGGTTTCCACCTGACAGTAACACTGCCAAACAAAGTGTTACTGCCCTTTCAGATAGGACTGTCTGGGTTTTTGTGATGATGATGTTTTAATAATTATTTACCAAAACACCATGAGTCAAGTTCTTCACTCCTGAGAATCATAAAAAACTGACGATGGTTCTGAATAACATAACATTTTATTAAAGAATTGTTCGACAGACAACTCTCTCAACAATTAAAGAAAAAGGAGCTACAAAGGACAAAGAAAGAAGTTGTTTTTCTCCAAAAAGACTCGTTCTTTTTTCCAGCTAATAGTTTGTCTAAATTTTCCGACTATGCACGGATGGGTCACCAATCCCCATCCATGCCTTTTCCCTGTACAAGCCAAGACATTTATGTACAAGGGTCATTATAGGAACATAAAAACTACTTATTTTCTTCTAAAATACAAGAACTAAAAATAACTTCAGTACAATGGACAAGAAGAAACACGTTTTTTTTTCATAACAGGTAAATACTAAAAAAGTACAGTATTTTTTCTCGATATAAATACATGAAGGATAAATAATAATAATACAAAACAGAAAGTCTTTTTAAACTGGCTATAACAAATAAATATTTATATATGAATGTTCACTTGAACACACATTGGCGAAAGACGCTTTGATTGGAGGGCCTTCCGTCTTCAAAATAAGATTTTATTATTATTATTTTTTACCTTTAACCATCAAAATGTAAACTCTAAGTGCAACAATGATGCCCAGATGTGAAAAGCTTTTGTGTAAATCTGCACTTTTAAAAACCACACAACAGGTTTATTTCCAGAACAGCAGAGAGTGTAGTGGGGGTCAACCACACACACAGCCTGTTCTCAGTTTTGAACACTGGCTGAACCAGGCTGCAGTGTTGACCCAAATTCCCCTCACTGACGGTTAAAACAAATAAACCCAGTTGTTTTTAAAATGTGTGATACACATCAGCTCAGATTTCTGGGACATGCATTTTTGTTCAAATATATACCCTGTATCCACGTTAAAAGTCAAGATATGTGAGAACAAAACCAAACAAGATAAAATGTGGACTTTACGCATTGGTGTCCGCTAATGTAAGTGAACCCTTCCAAAGTGATAGAGAGAGAGAGAGAGAGAGAGAGAGAGAGAGAGAGAGAGGAGGGCAATGACCTACCCAAACATAAATAAATAATGTTCTCCACTCTTATTATTTACCCTGTGTCGATGATGTGCTAAAATAAGAACATTAAAAGTTTCTCTTCCATGTCCTCTCATGTGTTTGTTTAAAGATGTTAACAGCTGGCATAACCTGGTGGTGGATGTGTGTCAACGAAAAGGAAGCTAGCTTAGCATTGCTGTGTGTATATGTGTGCGTGTCTGTGTGTATGAGGGAGTGATTGGCTAATGTAGCTTAGCACAGATGTGTGTCTATGGGAGCTAGTTTAGCCTTTGAGCTCATAGCTTCTTAAACCATGTTAGAGTGATGGGAGGGGTGGTGATTGCATGTGTGGTGATGGATGAGTGTGTGAGTGTGTGTGTGTGTGGGGGGGGGGGTGGTCTGTGGCGGATTGTGAGAAATTTTGCCTCCTTCAGAAGCCATGTGCTGCTGCCACAGACAGGAGACAGAGGGTTAGTAGTGATTCAGTCTGGACGGACAGAGACGGGTACGGCACGAGGCAAAAAGAGACAGTGAAGGGAAGACCGTCCAGTGGTTTTTATGTGCTTCGTGGAACGAGGGGAACAGAGGAAGACGAGTGCTGCCAGGTCCAGCCATATATTTCTGTTCTCTCTCTCTCTCTCTCTCTCTTTCTCCGGCTGATAGAGAGGCAGAGCCCTCCACATAGCTCAGCTCGGCTGACAACAACATGTGTTGCCTGGAGGGGGAGAGAGCTCAGCATCATAAATCTAACCACCTCGTTAACTGCCCATTAAAATCTCAACTATTTCATTTACCAGGCGGGAGAGCTGTTTGTATATGTGTGTGTCTTAGGGGGGAGATTTTATTATCAAAGTACAATTTTAAACCACATACTCGCTCTAACAGAGCCATTACATGCTTTTTTACAACATGCTAGTTGAGCTACTGTTGCAATTTGCTCCACCCACACAAAAATTGTTTGGAAAATCCAGTAATGCATTAGAAATCCATGGAAGAAGACTTTTGTGACGAGTAAAGAATTAAAAAAATATACATTTTCCCTTTCATTTTAGACTTTTTTTGTTTTTTTTTAAAAATACTTGTGGAATAATTGTGGACTGACATCTCACTTTCTGACACCTGCTTTGTTTGAATATAGGAGTCCATATTGCAGTTTTCAGTAGATTATCAGTCTAATGAACACTGACTAAACAACGGTGCTCACCATGGATACTGTTATTCCATACAGCTGCCGATATGTCTCTGCACCGATGCCACAAGATGAGTTTACTGACATTCATTGTCCCCGTGGGTACATGGGAGACAATTGACTATACAGCTCGTCTCCCACGCCTACAATATGCTTCACTGCCCTGGGAGCAAGAAATACACTGAGAGTAGAGTGTAAATTCCTCTAAAAAGGTTAATGTGTAAGCATGGATAAACACAACCTTAAGTTTTAAAATGAAAAATAAATCAGTAATAATGTGCTTTACAACATTAAGCAGTTTTGAATGTGTAAGTTAAAGTAAATATTTTTTATGGGAAGTTAGCAAACTGCTAATGTTTAAAATGGTTTGTTTCCTTTTGAGGACGTATGAGGACGTAAGGTTTCAGTAGTAGAGAGTCAATTAGTCTTTTATTGACTCTTTTGGCAATATGAATGGTTTGGGTCCATCACTTCTACTTGATAATAGGCACAGCCTTTGCCTATTTTAAACTAAACTAACTGCACTTTCAAGGTAACGCAACAAATTTTAGCCCTAATCAGACTTGATGGAGCTATTGATAAAGGCAGTGGCAACAGGGTGGCGCTGGACAACACCAAACACTGATTGTTCCCCTTTGTGGCTATACAGCACAGGACAAACCACTGGACGTCTCCCGTCTGTCTCGTTCTGTATCTCCTGCCGTCCCATTGCAGCAGTAGAGTCCCCACATGATAGTTAGTCTGTTAGTGAGTCACGTCGTGTTACTTGTTCTGTGTCATCTTCACTACTTCCTACGTTGTCATTTTGTTCCAAACCTGCTACAGGTGAGTGAGCTTGGGTGCTTCCTGGATTCTGCCCTGAGTCGAGGTGTGGTGCGCCGACAGCTCGGTGTACGTAGGGTGTGTGGGTGGGTCACAGGGACCCGGGGGCCCCCTCCGCCCACGTGGTGCTGGTTGGCAGCCGACATGGGCCCCGCGCCATTGTAGTCCATGGTTTGGTGGTGGGGTGGCGTGGGGCCGAGGTGGTTTAGCCCATACATGGAGGGCCCTGAGCCAGGCATGGGTTCCACATAGCTGCCACCCCCCACATAGACTGGACTGGCCTGCATGTTGGTGGGAGTCCCATAGCCAGCACTGTTGGCCTGCACTAGGCTGTGGTGGGGATGGGGGTCACCGTAGTCCGGGTCTGGGGCACCATACTTCTGCTGGGGGGGGCAGCCCTTCATTTGGACATTGGAGTAGGCAGTGGACATGGAGTAAGACACTCCCTGGTGGGGCTTGCCGAAGGATGGCGGAGATGGGACGTCGTAGCCTGCCCCCCCTCCTCCCCCTCCCATGGGGTGCATTGAGTTGAGGAAGCTGGAGGAGGACTGCATGGTCAGGGGTGGGGAGCCAGTCGGCGAGGGCCCTCCAGAGCTGGAGCTAAGGCCCTTGGACTTCTGGTCCTTCTTGTACTTCATGCGTCGGTTCTGGAACCAGATCTTGATCTGGCGTTCAGACAGGTTGAGCAGGTTGGCCATCTCCACACGGCGCGGCCGGCACAGGTACCGGTTGAAGTGGAACTCCTTCTCCAGCTCGACTAGCTGGGCGCTGGTGTACGCCGTACGAGCCCGTTTAGATGACGCTGACGACCCGCTGGTAGGACTCTTCTCCCCGCTGCTACCGCTCTCTGCTCCTCCTGATGCTGAGGAGAGAAGAGAAAACATTAGACAGAGAAAGAGCAAATAAGAAAAAATGCAGGGAAAATGAAATGAAAAAAATGGAAAGAAAAACTATCAAAACAAACATTGGGTGGTCAAGAAACATATAGAAAATAAAGAGGAACGTACATACAAGAGCAGAAATGAAAAAGAAGGAGGATATATTGTAGTACAAATGAGGTAAAAAGATGATGAAATGAAAATTGAGAGAGCCAGAGAGGAAGAGAGAATAAAACACAATCAGCTGCATGCTGGTGAAAATTGAAAGCATTCAGGTTCTTAATAAAGCAGAGGGGGGTCTGGGCATGCTGGCTGAATTATCCCTTGATATTAGTTGTCAACACTTCATAACAGTGGCAGTTATTAAGACACGGAGGCCCGGCGCTGGCCGAGGGCACCTAAATTGCATCTTGACTGGAACGACAAACCCCCCACAGCAACAGCAGCTGCAGCACAAGGACTACAGCAGGAACGGAGGTTGATCTGCACTCACTTCCATCAGCTCACCAAGAAAAGTCTAACTTCTCACCACATGTATGTGATCGTTATACTGACTCCGAATAGAGCTGAAAGGTATGCAGAGGCTTGCTCCACACCAGTGGAAGCCTGCTACAGGGTGCATTGTTGGTCAGTTTTAGTCACTGCAAGTGATAAGTGTAAATGTTTTTTTCAAAATTGTACTGTCAGCTGGAAATGAATCATTTTGTCTTAAGGCTGTAGAACCTGCAAAGCCTCGAATCCACCAGCTGTTTTCACTACTTTATGACATGTTTAACTGAGAGACTCTAGCTGATAGTTGGTTATCTGACTGAAAAGGGCTCATGTACTTAAATATATTAGCGACAATTAACTGGCATGTAGCTGATGTTTATCCTCTACCTTTCAATCAGTTCTGCCTAATGATGGCATTGCAAATTAAATTGCAAAACAAGTTTTAAAACTCATTATTTTGGCAGCCTGTATTAGAAATGAACAGGCTCTTCTTTCTTATTATCCAAATCATTGACATTCTTACTTCTGGCCATTAGTTCTATTGCTTAGGATAACACTGTGGTCTCCATAGTCACTACTGAGATCTTTGAACAAAACAAAAGTCTGTGGTCATGTGATCAGACAGTTTGTAAACAAGTGGTTAAGCCTGCATTACAAGTTTCTTAGGTACAACTAGCTCAAACTAATACAGTCTAATCCAACAGTCCTGTAATAAATCCTCCCTTCATGAAGGATCTAATGTAGAGTTTTTGTTGAAACTGTTATAGAGAGTAGTTGATACTGCAGGGTGTGTCTAATATTTTGTTCCACCCATTATATAAATGATGGTAGAATAAACACCTGTCTGTATAATACAACACAGTTCAACAGCCCCACAAACGACACCCTCCAAAATGATTGTACAGTTGAATCAACAACTCTCTGAAACAGTTTCAGGAACATCTGAATATTAGAACTGTCATTGTGGTAGGACATATTAGTTTTAGCTGGATGTACCTCATAAACTGGTAACTGAGTGTACATATAAAAGTCAATCCCAAAGTGAGTAATGTTGGTAATAATCCGTCCTTTGCTTGGGAAATGGAATTAACAAGTGTGAGTACGCACAACCACAGCAAGTAGAGTAGATCAGTTTAAGCCTCCTAAGAAATTTGACTAACCTGGGAGTCTGTTTACAGACTGTCTGGCTGTGTTTCCAGATCTCAGGAGTTATTTTTGGTGTATAGTTATTATAGTACAGTTCTAATAATGACAGAACCAATAGCCAGAGCTACGAAATTAAAACCTACTTTTTCTTTAATCTTTTGTGGTGTGGAAAGACTTCAGATGTTTGCCATGAGCGTAAATGTCAAAAACCACCTCATCTAGTGAACCCAGTTTTGAAGGTTCCATGTGTCAAAAAAGCTTTTATACATTAAAACTTATATACTTATACATACAGGATGGCTGTTTTGCTGCTGGACTAAATGGCTGCTAAAGTAGACTAACTAAACCAGCAACAGATGATACTTTACTATATCTGGGCAGACGTTTTTCCATCTCGATGTTTATTCCATACTAAACAGCACAGTGCCTCTTCCATCTCTCTCTGTGAGTATGCCAAACATGCTTCTGTTATAAAAACGCTGGGATGTGTCTATGTGCATGCTTGCAATGTGCTCACACTAATAATTGCTGATGCTGTGCAGTTCAAAGCAAGCACTGAGATCTCTCTATAATTGTATCTCTCTCAACAGTATAAACAGTTGACTCTAGTGTTTATTTCTATGGATGGAGACAGAAAGATGAGAGAGGTAACCATCAAATCATCTGTCTCACGGAGCGGTGACATTCTCGGAATGATTGTTTCAAAATCTCATCAATAAACAGCCTAATCTCTTCTCAACTCTACGCCCAGTCAACTGAAAGCTTTTCGAATACGAATATGAGACTCATATTCATTATGCCAGAACATATTTTCTCTCATTGATAACTAACAATTCAAATAACATATCTGTCTGTCTGTTATCACACGTGCAGATGATAGTCAAATTTATCACCCTGTTGTATTTTTTTTCCCCACTTGCTAATATCTTCCCTTTCAAATGTCTGCTTGTCATTCTCCCTCCCTCGGAAAATCTATTCATCTGTTATCGTACATGACATTTAAATTCATTCTGTTAATATCTTCCTTCTTGCAGTGGCTTTCCAGGGAGGTGACAAAGGGAGAAGAGGAGGAGAGAGAGGAGGTCAAAGAGGCGAGGAAGGAGAGCAATCTATGGGCAAATAATAAACACAGGGTGGAGCCCAATGACAGGAGGAGAAAGTAAATGAAGGAAGGAAGGTGTACAGGCTACTGGCTCCAGGTTTGTGGCAGCTGGTTAGCTAGACTGTCCTTTAACTGCTCAGTTGTAATTGATAAGAATGTCAGTTTAAGGACAAATTGGCATGGAAGTTTCTGTATCAAGTCCAACTTTCTTAGGGTCCTTTTGCTTATTATTTTATACTGCATATCTATTGAACACCAAATATCTCTCTGTTCTAATCTATCAAATGATTACCTTTCACTTCCTATCTTTTACCCCCCAGTTTTAAGTGGTTTTATGGGGAGCTATGTGTTGAACAATATTGTATCCATCCCACCAGTACTTCTGTGCTGCATCTCTAGCTATAGTGCCAGATGCCAAATGCACACAGGTTTTAGTATAGATCTCTGTACAGATGATAGTGATAAGTCTCCTGGAAGTCACTGCATCTGGCTGCTGTTTGCCGAAAATCAAAGCAGAGGGATAAACTAAGCTGACTGCCTCATGACTCCAGCTCTGCAGTTAACACACAGACATAATCATGGCCTTCATCTAGCTCTTGAAAACAAAGTGCAAATGTGTATTTTAAGATGTGTTTGTGTGAAAGATGTGAATCTAAACGTCCATATTTCATTTGTACACATCATATAAATAACTATCTGTCCTTTTCCTACAAGTAAATATATGGATTATATTTGCAATTTAAATCCTAAATGTTCTTCCTGCTTTTTACTTATTTACTCGAGCACTGCTCTAGGTTTGCAGGAATATTTGTCCGACTATGTTGCCTTTGACTTCTGCCGTCTTGGAATTCACTGCTTGCCATTTAGCATTTTGAAAGTTACTCTTCTGATGGGCTTAAGTCATTCAAAAGACTCAATTAAAAAACAGTAAAAATGTAGGGCAGAATGGATTTTGATTTTAGGCTTGTATTAGCTTTCACGCTAACATGCTTTTTCAAGGAAATGTATAAACCAACCACATCACTTAACCAGCTTGACTAGTCGCCTGTGGTCATTCCCCTGTCTGAACCAGCGTCTGTGGAAACCTGTTTTGCCATAACAGTCTTGAGAAACCCTTTAAATCCTCTGGGGATCTGGGGCTTGAAAGAGGATGGTGATAAGAGAGGTGAGGAAAGAGGGATGTGGTGATGGGAAGGAGAAGGCAAGATGATAGGAACAAAGACCCTAATGAGGAAGGAAAATGAAGGGAGAGAGAAATAGAAGGAGGAAAGAAGGAGCTGGCTGAGGAATGGAGTTATAAGGAAGAGGAAGTGAGAGTCTGGTGCAGGATGGAATAATTATTCTGCTAAACCATGTTGTTTCTGTGTGTGTGTGGAAAGGGGGGAAAGGGGGGGACAGAGACAGAGACAGGTGTAATCTAACACACCATTGCCAGAGTTGTTGCTGGGTGAACAGTTTTTCTGCTTGGTTGTCTGCCGACACTCTTTCATCCAGGGAAAGATCTGCTTGGCCAAAGTCGGGTTGGGGGGCAGTGAGGAGGAGGACGACGACGACGTGGAGGATGATATGGAGGAAGAAGAATTGGACGACTTGTTGGGGCCTGATTTGGAGACCGAGGAGGCCCCAGCACTGCCACCAGGCTGCTGAGCCCCGTTGTTACCGTTGCTGGGGTTGGGAGGCAGTGGAGGGGACACCTGGGAGCTGGGGTGGTGCTCAGGCGGCAGGCTGGGCCGCATGCAGCTGCCATTCAGCTCCTTGGTCTTGGCTAGCTGCTGCTGCTGCTGCTGGTGGTGGCTGCCGTTACTGCCCAGTGACTGTAAAGAGCAGGCGGAGCGCTGGTACGAATCCACATCCAGATGGGTCGCTGACTGGAAGGCCGGCTGGTGGTGGGACACTGGGACAGGGGCATCGTAGCCCCCAAAGCCGTTGGCGGCTGCTGCTGCCGCCGCTGCCGCCCCCTGCACCTGGTAGGACGAGTAGCCACCGAAAAGCGTCGAGGAGTTGTCGTAGTATGTTGTCTTCTGCATTTCTGAGAGAAGTGGCGGCGTCTTCTTGTGCTCCGGTCCTTGTTGAGAGCCACTGCCGGAAGACCATTTGGTACCAGGGGTCACGTGACGGTGTCTCTCCAACGGTCCCCTGCAATCTGACCTGAAAGGTTAGGAGAGGTAGAGTAAAGAAATAAGAGAGATAAATCCATCTTCCTCCAATGAAAGACACCATGACATGAATAGAAACCACTGCTTTTCTTTTCTCACACCCCTCCCCCCTCCCTTCAGAGCCCAGCGCACAGCCTGCAGATGCTCCGGTGGAGGGGGCACGAGGAGGGCAAACTGCGGCCCCTCTCTGTACTGACACACACACACACACACACACACACACACACACACACACACACACACATACATAAAGACGTATACATTTATTAATGGTAAATTTCCATTGAAATGTTAGCTTAAATCACATGATAATTAGACGTTATTATTTTTATTATTATTATTGTTGTTATTAAAGTGACAGTATCTATCCATTTTTCTATTCGGTATTCACAATTGTAGTCGTTGTAGAAACATTAGTTGTTGTGTAATTCACTAATTATTCTATTTTTTCAGCAGTTAATCAAAGGATGATGACAATACTTGCTCTTTAAATAAAAGAATAAAATGAAATACTATTTTTAACATTGTTTAAAACATTACAATAAGTCGTATTTTTAACTTAGTCGATACGTTAATTTAATTTAGAATGTTTTTTCTTAATAAAGTACTACCCCATCATGTCTGCTGTTATTCAGGCTGAACGAGACATTTTGTTGTGTAATAGCGCCAGCGAGTGTGGCCTGCATATATTTCCCCTCTGTGACTGATATAGGTAGCCTATTTCTGTCAACCTCTGCCTTCCACACATGATTTACTGTATTCCGTCTGCTCGGCTGTTACCTCACTCATCCTCACTCGCAGAGGAGTCTATCTCCGGAAGCGATCGCTGCTGCTGAATAACAGCCTGCTCTTGCATCACAGCAGATTTGTTCGAACATGTCAGAGGAAACATGGAAGCGATGCATATATCATTGTGCGTTATTGATGTTAAGATTTTCTAAACGGAATAACGGAGAAAAACGCATTAATGGCTGCTTCGAAAGTCATCAACCTGGCAAGTTGAGATGTACAGGTAGAAAGCAGCAAATCTATATCTTGAGGGTAATCTGGGAAATATTTCGTGAAATATTCTTTTTGGATTTTTCGAGAGGGAAAATTGCTGTTTGATATAGGGATGTAAATAATTTCATTTTGAAAGTTTCTATTTGGGCTTTTACGTGTTTCAAAAAATGAAAAATGCATTAACAAAACACTTGGACTTGGGTTTAGACAAAAGAGCGAACGAACAAACGAGATAGATAGATAGATAGATAGATAGATAGATAGATAGATAGATAGATAGAATTCCCGAAAGAAGCTTCGCGAGTCAGTGATTCATTAGGGTCCAGTGGCCAGAGAGCTCTATCATGGCCCCTTGAGGGAAAAAGAGAGGAGGAAAAAAACAGACCAGTGTGAGCCCCCCTGGACTCCCTATCAGGCTCTCACCGCTGGGGTGGGCCTGTGGCCGCCAGAGGCCGGCTTGTCAGGCGCGAGAGAGCACCTGGCATTCATTTCTCCTCTGGAGATAAAATGTTTAAGGTGCAGAAGTGGAGGTGAAGCTGGTCTCAGACACCAACTCAGCCTCTGTAGGCTGGCAGCACAGCTAACTACTGAGCCTCATCAACTTCATGTTAATTAATCGCAGGGTTAATGGTCTATCGCAACAACAGCCCACACAGATATTGTGTATCCATCAATTCTATTTAATAGTGCCATAAAACTGAAGCTACTTGTGTGTTTGTTGACTGGCTTCATTGTGGATAAATATAGAAAAAATTAGCTAAAGCACCTGTGAATATAAGGTGCCAGTATTACGTTAATTATCAGTCCTATGTACAAAAGCTCCACTGGGGAAAAAAACCGAAATTATGTCGTCTACTTCTGTGACTATACGATATTTAGGATTCATGCATATGCAGCAGGATTTTTTAAAACGCCAGTAGCATACTAGGCCTAGATAAATAAAGGCCCTAAATAAATAGCATTAAAAAAAGAAAAAGAGAGAGAGAATGCAAGCAATGACAAGAGGGTCCTATTTCCTACAAAATACGACAAATAGTCTAAGTAAATCTTATTTCAGATACGAATATTTTCATAATCGTGTAAAATCGGCCTAAAATCGTATAATTCCTTTTTAAAATATTACTACTCTTCCTGATCCTTCCTTGATCAGACACTCCAGCTCTCAGCACGTCACACATGTCAGCCATTTATCTTTCTAGCAGACAAGCTGGAATCCTAATTATTTACTCTAAGGAATAGTCCCAAGGAGAGAGAGAGAGAGAGAGAGAGGCCGTGGCAGTGAGTGTAGGAGGAATATGTTATTAAATCATATCGCTGTTTCGCCATTAAACGGGACACGTAATGTCTCTGCCCCTGGCTTGTAGGGCTACAGCTTAATACAATCACCAACTTTACTAGACGCCTCCCTGAATAATCCACTTATACTGACAGAGAAACAGCCACCCAAACAAAAACAACAGAGAGAGAGAGAGAGAGAGAGAGAGAGAGAGAGGCCTTGGTGTCCAGTGTCTGTGTTTTATCCTGGGATATAAAATTACAAATGGCGCCTGCCATGAAGAGCTATGCAGGCAGGAAGACACAGAGAGGATGCATTAACTTGGACAATCCACGTATTCCTTATCCCATTAACAGACAGGGAGAGAGGGGCCAATTAGATGGAGCCGAGCCCAGAAACAATAAAGGATTGGATTGATCAGAGCTATTGTTGCTATGTTCATGGCCTCCATTTAGGCTGAAATCACCACACAGTGGAGCCTCCATGTGTGAATTACAACATCTAAACATTTTAGAAGGATTTGAAATAATTGTCAGATATGATCAAAATAATAAAACGGAAGGCAGTGGGGAAGAAACGCCGGGGAGATGTGGATGATCCATAACAGGGGAAAAATGGTCGGCCATGGCTTTGTAAATAAATAGCTATAAGTGAGGACGAGGCATGGGCAGATTAGGAGAAGAAATGAGAGAAGGAAAAAAAGAAAAGGGACAGAGATGGAAAGAAGAAGGGGGGCTGCTTGCGGCGGGTAGCTTAAAGCATTGTGAACTCTTCTTGAACCGGGATTGAAGTCATACGGGCCATAAATCACTGAGCCAGCCGCTCCGCCGTTCACAAACTGCACGGCGAACAAACACACTCTGGATTTCTGGTTTGTTGTTGAGCTCGTGCATCACCGGCCTGCCCGCCTGCCGGTGATGCTCCTTACCTTCCTTAGCACCGGCGGTCCCGGTCCAGTCCGGCACGGACCCAGCAACACCGCATCACAGTTTAGTCCTCGCACACGTCCACTAGGTAGGCCTGATCAATAATAATAATAATAATAAATAATTAAATAAATAACGAATCCGCTCGCGGTCTCTCCCGTTTTCCTGTCCTCCTCCTCCTCTCTTCTCCCGCTGCTCCTCTGCTGCTGCTGCACGGCCGCTCACTACCACCACCACCACCACCACCACAATAACACCTCCCGGAGCCAGCGGCGGCGGCGGCACACCGGGCTGCGCGAAGGCGGCGCACCGGACACCGTGTGGCATGAACGGCCGGCGGGTGAGAGAGAGCTGGACGGAGTCGAGACGTCGGTGGGGGGGCTCGATACAGAATTAACGGTCAGGCTTGGTATAGGCTACAGGCAGGCTAGCTAGCTGAGCGAGCTGAACGAGCTTACCGGGAGCCTGCCTGCTGCCTGCTCGCGCCCCCCACCCACCCCCTCCACCTCCACCCTCCGCCCCAGCACCGCTGCTGCCTGCACCGCCGCTGCTGCCTGATAACAATGGCCTCAAAAATTCTTTCTCTGTTAGCCTCTGTCTCTCTCACAGCCAGCCAGCCAGCCAGCCACTGAGCCAGTCAGTCAGTCAGCCTCCGAGGAACACAAAATGTCACCCCATCGCATTTTTGGGTGGTTCTTCGTCCTCCTTTTTTATTTCCCTCCTCCTCCGTCTCCCCGGGTCTCCTGCCTCTCTCCCTCCACGTCCTCCCTCTCTGTCTTGGGTCTGTGCTCGCGCCTCGCTTCGCTCTCTGGAAGGCTCCAGAGCTCCCTCCACACGGCTAGCAGGAGCAGTATCTTGGTATCCTATAGTAGTAGTTGTGTTGGCAGTATCCTGGTAGGTGTTCTTCTGTTGTTGACAACAAGCCCGGGCATCAACAACGCTCACGGGGGTGCGAGGAGGAAATAACGGGGCTTGACTTGCGCTGATTCTCCCATCAAACAGCTCAGCGTCACTCACAGATTATGCTAATTTCACTGAATGGAGGTGAAACACCCAGGCAGCCGTGTTAGCCCTACAAGAGACTACTTTTTTCTTCTATAAGCACTTATGTTAACATATAGCCCACAACTGGCTATTTTGAACTTTTACCCAATAAAAACATGTTGAACTCTTATTTTACCCTTAAAATTCTCTCTCCTCCACTCTTAAAAACTCTGATGTCAAACAGCGTGTGCCCTTGTTTGGGTGGGAGAGTTCATCTTCTCTTCCTTCTCTAATTGGTAGGCTATATGATAATAGACCAAAGACATCTTAAATCTGCAGGCTAACTAACAGGACAGAGATATCAGCCTCACACGCAATTAGTAATAAAGTTTCATTTTCCAATCAGTGGTTAGCACTTCTTGTTTGCTGAGTTTGGCTGTATTATTGTACTATAGTATTTAGGCTACTTAGCTGGGACTGTGCAAATTAAAATTATAGGTACTAACACCAAAACCAGATTTATAAAATAAAAAAAAAAACACAGACAAATAAATAAAGCATGGTAACAGTGTCAGAAGCAAACAAAACAAAACCAAACAGTTGAGTATCATTCACCTCTAATTTCATGTTTTCACTTCTCTGTTGGATGCCAGTGCTAAGGCTTATACTATAATATCCCCTTAATGGCTGATAATTTTTTGTCTCATCTATCTTTAGACCAAGTTAGACTGTCAGTGGAAATGCAAATAAAGCATTTTTTGAGTGTATTATAGCCATAGCATAATCAGCTGAACAGCCAGATCTATGAATTAACTGAGTGCAGATATGTAGATTAGATGTGTTCATCCAGACTGCAGTGGGCTTATTATTCACCTGTAATATTGGGTAACATTTTACAGGCAACATGAGAACACTCTGGTTTCCTTTCTTTTCTCCTGTCTCCCTAGTTTTCCAGGAAATGAGATTTTTTTTAATCATTGTTTTTACAGAGCCCCTCCTGGAGCTCATTCCATGTCTCCCTGTAGAAACTAGACACTTAGTCTGTATTGTTAAGATTTCAACACCTCGTCTCCCCCTGCTGCTGCTGCTTGTGCACATAAAAAGGTAAATAAAAAAAGAAATGCCACAGCGGAAGCCAGGAGACTGACAATAAAAGAGCAGACAACAGGAAAGGGTAAAAAGAATGATATGAGCAGGTCGAACATTGCTGCATGACTGGAAGGAACACAGGCCTTCGAATTCTCCACTTCCAGGTCTTTTTGAAAGAAAGAAAACATTACAGGGGAGACTGAGCTCTTCCCTGTGTTTTGACTGTACACACATGGGAGGAAGACAGAAGTGAAGTGCAGCAGCATTTGAAGAAAGAGGTGAAGTTGGTTTAAAAAGAGTGACAACAAAACCCAGAAGGAAAGAGACACCGAGAGGTGAGACCAAAATGGAAATGAAAATATGAAGGTGTCTTACAATGTTTTCATACCCCCACCACCACCACTTACACACTCTCTCTCTCTCTCTCTCTCTCTGTGAGCTCTCTCTCCCACTTCCCTCTATTTTTATTATTCAGGACGCTACCCCTGTCGTTTATGGCTACGTAAGATTTATGAGTTTTCTCGCACCCAGCAGCGTGTGTGTGTGTGTGTGTGTGTGTGGGGTGTGTGTGTGTGTGTGTAAACAGCCCAACTTTAAAACAGATAGCATTCGCTGTGGGCTGCTGAAATGAGAGGATGAGCTCGGTGTAGGTGGAAGGTGGGAGCCTGAAATGTGTCCATCTGCAGCTTTTCCTTCAAACCAGCCTTTGTGAAGGATCTACTGCTGATGAAAAAAAACTCATTACTCATTAACCAAAACCTCTAATCAGCGATTTTTTTTGTCTCCTTCTTTCTTTTTTTCCACTGAGCAACAGTGTGGGAAAAGCAATGCATGTGGAGAAATAAGCAGAGCGGATTACACGTATGTATTGACTCGTAAAAGCACGCCGGCGCTTGTAAAGGATGGCAGTTCTTTATTTTCTTTGGATGGCAGACGCGCATCGACGGCTCCGTGGTTCGGATTGAGTCACGGATATTGGGTTTCACAACTGAAACTCTGTGCCTTGCACAGCCATGGAAATCCTCTCTTTCCCCCAGGACTTCAGACATGCAGGCCACTGAGGATGACACAAAGGAATTTCCTCTACGGAATTAAAAATCATAGGTCCGTTTTACGCTGTGTCGCTGTAAATGCCAAGGACAAAATCTTCATTACAAATGAAGAACTGTTTGTAATATTTGTTCCTTATTGTGACTTTAACTTGTGACTTTGCAGCCTTAACTTGAAGCACAACTGTGGCCCATTTTACGCTGCTGTTAGTGTTAGTTCCATTGCTATTGCTGCTATTATTACTGAAAGTGTTAGCATTAGTGCCATTATTGCAGTTACAAAGTGCTGTTTTAATAACTGTCTTATCACATGATGAAGTGACCCTGCTATGTTTCCTGCTGCGGCTGTAACCCGCGGCCATCATACTGCCCTTCACACCTCTGGATCATATTACATTAACACGTGTCATTACATTAGCTATAGTACGCTACTCACACACACATACACAGGCACGAAATATTTCACATCCACATAATATTCCGCGGCACCCTTCCACAAATTTCATTCAAAAATAAATAATGCAAAACTAAATGTAACAAAACCACCATTTACCATAGTTTCCACGTTAATTTAACTTTTTTCTGTAAATTATAAAATTTTAATAATCGAAATAATAATAATAATAATAATAATAATAACAATAATAATAATAATAGCTCACAAAGACTGAGTGTATTAGGCTCACGGTACGGACAAAAACTGTCCTAAAATACTTTTTCTACTAAAATCTGATCAGCGGCCATATTTTTAACAATATGTAGTGTTTTGAACAGATGTAATTGTGCGCACTTAAAGAAAAGCACAGAAATCCTTTTGTGCAGTTACGAGGTTTGTAAATGAAATGGCTACATTCTCCACGGTCTAATAACGCGTCGATGGATTACACTGCTAATGCACAGACTTAAAACCTCCTGGCAACATTTGCAAGGCATCACAAAGAATCAAATAAAACAGCAGGACTCACCGAAAGATTTCCTCTTATTTCTTGGTGTTTTGATGGAAGAAAACGGCTTCCAGAAAGCTCCTAAGAACTGCAGGATAAAGGGGGGAAAGGAAGAGAAGGGGGAGACAGAGGGAGGGGAAAAGATAGGAAAGAAAGAGATATGCAATCAAAATCCGATACAGAGCACAGACCTCTTGTAGTCTAATCGAAGGGTTGGGGCAGGAGCAGCCGCTGACAGGTACAGCTGACCTTAAATTATTCCCGGTGAAATCCCGGAATAAAAGCAATAAGAGCAGAGAGAAGGATGAAGGCTGGGTGGGAGTGATCTGAGCCGTTATTGATTCTGGTTATCGTATTACACATCCTATTATATTTACCATGTTTCCCCGTGTTTTAAAAACGGTGGAAATCTCTGACCTGAGTTGCCTGCTGATGAGGAACTCTTAAACATTTAAGGAGGAAAAATGGCGCTCCTTCCCATCAGTAATGCAATTCAAAGAACAGAAAGAATCGAAATGGTGTAAAATTATCTGTAAATAATTTAAAAAAAGATTCTGGAACCAGATCATGGAAGAAAAAAGTAATAGATATGAATATAATACAATATAAATTAGGCTGCTAACCTACACCTTTATTTTCTTAAAGAAAGAGGTTAGAAATAGCAGCCTGTGTGAGAACGTTAATACATAAATTGGTGCATTAATAAAACATCAAACACAAGGAGCTATGATCAAAAATAGAGTCAATATCTAAAATAGAAAAGAATTATAATGAACAACACGCGTGGGGTGCGTCTAAATCCTGATTCCATTCATCTTAACGGGAATTATCATAAAAACATCATTTACAGCCTTGTGTGGAAAATCCCAACAATTCTAAACTGTTTGCATTAATACGCTACTGAACAAATCCGTAGTAATCAGAATGACTTCTGAAACAGTCCGAAAAACACCAAACGGCCCGTCACGGGGAAAAAAAATGAGTCGCAAAGGAAAAGGAGAAGCGGCCCCATAAGGCGAACAGCTGTTTCTCCACATCTACGAAGCCCATAAATAACTCCAGCATCATTCCGAGAGAAAAACACACACAACCCGGACAACATTTAGTGTTATGGCCCGGTTTGTCCTCATGAGCACCGGGAGCAGGAGAAGTCATCCCCGGCCGATCAGACAGATTCTCAGCGGTAGATATAGCTCCATCCATCCAGGTGGGAAACGCTGCTTGAAGGTGTAAACTGTATAATAGCATCCACGACGGCAGGATGAAAAGCTGTCCGTGTTGTTGTATAGTGGCTGATGTATATTATTAAAGTGCTGGAATAAAATCTGTGGCTGCCTCTGTTTCTGCTCCTGACAGCTTCCCCCAAACACATAAATCAAACGCAAGGATCCCTCGACCTCCCCGTACCAGTCTACACCACCACCACCACCACCACTACTCCTACTACTGCGGCTGCTACTACTACTACAACAACAACTACTACTACTACTACTATAAAGTTATTTATTGTTTCCGTCCATGCACTCACGCACAGCTCTGGCTGCCGTCCATCCCCATCGCAGCACCAGCCGGGCTTTCCTCCCTGCGTCCCCCCCCCCCCTTAGCCCTGCGGGTTAGGCGGAAATTTGGAGCCACGGAGCAGGAGTGGACTAGTCTAAAGTTGCCCAGAAAGTGATGCAGGGGCCGACTAGCTTAGCCAGCTAGCCTATGAGCCGAGACAAAGGGAGGAGGCCGCCTCCAGAGCCCCAGAACAGCTGATGAGCCAAATTCTGAGTGGAAGAGGAGGTAGAGGGAGAGAGGGGGACTTTGAGATGAAATCAGTGCTCCTGGTGCTCAATCCAAATCAAACAATGTACATGAGTGTTTTTCTCAGTCTGGATGACATGGAAGTTTGAAATTAGGGACGGAGCAACGGCAGAAACAGCAGCAAACAGCCTGTCTGTGCATAGTTTAATAGAAGGCTTATTAAGGAGTGAACAGGAGGTTCAGAGTCCTGCGAGGTGAAGGGTGGATGGAACAAAAAAGTGTACATCTTCTCAAGTTAAGCTAATTTACAGGTTTTTAAGATGTTATATTTTTACTTAATATTATAGAGAAACTAATTTTATCTGAATTCTGCGTTTATTCTGTAGAATGCTCTTCTATGCACTTCTCTTTAAATATGATGTTAGAGTTTAAAGAATGACATGACAACTTTTTTTTTATAGGTTAATGCATCTGTGAGAGAGACACTCCAAAAGGGAAATATCCTTTCAAAAAGCACTTTTGCTTTTGATTATAATTCTCTTTCACTACAATTCTTTTTTGTAGTGGTGCTGGAGGTGGAGGTGTGTGTATTGGGGGGGGCGCTGTTGATGGATAGATGGGTTGATGTAGCTGCCCTCTGCTGCAGCTTCATTTTAAAGTCTCACATGATGTGAACAAACTTTATCACTATGCTTTGCTCTTATCTCTGCCTGGTCTGGTGGTGCCGTCACCGGCCTGCCTCAGCCCACACACACACACACACACACACACACACACACACACACACACACACACACACACACACACACAGAACAGCTTTAGACATAAACAAACAGCTGTGGTGTGTCCAGGTTAGCTTGATCTAAAAGTTTTATGCTGATGTTTTCTTTGTCCTTATGCTTCTTTGACCTTAGATCCAACTGAAACACAATGAAAGTACAACTATAACACATCTTACCAAGTTCAGAACTTTCAGCGTTAGTATCAGTGCTGTTGCTTCATAGATGTGCTAAAAAGTAGCTTGTGGTAGTGATACAGGAGCTGGAAGCCCCCACCAAAGCACTGACACAGTGATATTTTAGTGCACAGCTCTCCAAAAGTGACCTTTGACCCAGAGGGGCAATAGCTCACATAAAATAAAACTGCAGGCCCTAAAAGTAATGTCTACCAACTCTAACAAAAAAGTATATTGACATTAGGTGTAAGATTAACATATACTTGCATGTACCAATTGTAGCTGATTAAGGCTGTTTCTTTAATTGTTAATATAGGTTTGTTTGTTTTTTCTATTTGACCAAAATGCAATGGTTATTTTAGTGTACAGCACTGTTTTCAGCCAACAGAGCTCAATCAGTCTACATTTCAATTACAGCCCATATAGTCAGGTAAACATGGTCAAAAGTAGACCACAGAAACTGAAGACCAGCTGTGTGGATGTTTGTTTGAAAATGGTGCCATCCACCAGTTGAAGATCATGTAGGAAAAAAATCTTTCTAAATTTGTTCAGCCTTATTTGAACTAAGAATTATTTCTAGTCTAAGCTGAGCCCTTGAAGCTACTTGCAGCAGCTGCTGAATTAAAAAACAACAACTTTGAAATGCCCCTGGCCTCAAACAACCTCAACCAATCTGTTGAACACATTCCCCCATGTGACTCCAATTTGCAAATTTAGGTCATACATTGCAATGTCTGTGTGCTTCTACCCTCTTACATTCTCATATGATCTCCATGGTTATAATTTCAGTTAGTTTGGAGGTTTTATCTAGTTTATTTTCCCAGAAGTTTACATTATTTTCACACTGGTCAACACACTGACTTACAAAAAACAATTTGTGTTCAAATAGTACATGTGCTTTCAGTTTACGCATCACTATTTTTAAATAAGTCTTTTTCATTTATAGTTTGTTTTGTCAAAAAAACCCCATATACAATACCTGTCTTTGAGAGTCTCTAAAAATATTGACCTTTTTGGGCCACCAGAGCACCCATTGCCATCACCATTCGCTTCCCCAAAGATCAGTCGATTTTTCATCAAGTCCATTTGAAACTTCTCTTGAAGTGTAATGAGGTTGAACGGTCATGCAGCATCATTGCTGACACCATGACACAGCCACACCAAATGGGCAAGCGACGACAAACCTATACTGCAACACATTTCATCTCCTCCCCTCCTGCTTCAGCCGGATGACACACAAGTTTCAACACTGTTTTTCAGGGGTAGATACGCACTACTGAAAGGGACTGAGAAAGAGAGGTAACTTGCATGTTCATTCCAGTTTGTTTAATTAAAGTGTGGGTGAAGGATTTTTGGGTTTGCTGCTCACGCACAGTTGCCTATGCCCAGTTATAAGTTAGGTATGCCTGTACAAATCAAAGCAGCAGCTATTTTGGAAGCTTATGATCAAACTCAAATCTAACAACTTCTATGCACAGACTGCTGCTGTGTGTTGTTCAGCCATGACACAATCATATCTATTTATTCTTGTTTATTCCTGCATAATTATTATTTTATCATAAAGGTTTGTGGAATGAACCAACATGCATCCATGCGGAACACTTTGAGTGTGTTTTGTAGGCTATTCATTTCACAACCAGTCTAAATTACATGACCTCCATGGGTGTGTACAGCCATATTTCTAAAGACTGCCATTTCTCAGTTACATCTAACAGCTTTACATCTGTTGTATACAGGGTGGGAACTGAAGCGTCTTAGAAGAAATGGCATGATCTGCTGTTATGACATGTATCCCATTATTTTGAGACCACATTCTTTCATTCGAGCTTGTGAAATCTGAACAAATCTTCTCCTTATAAAGTCTGTTGCTTCTGGCTGTAGACACATAACTGAGGCATTGCAATGAGCCTGTGCACAAAAGACTTATTTGAACTCAGTTTAAGCCACAGGCTTCTGCTGAAGAGGACAAGCTTCCCAAAGCTCCCAATTTTTGGTCTCAGAAGAGTTTGCAGGGATCATGCACAAAGTTACCAGCAATCAGAGACTTTGACTAGCAGTGGCTCTTCTTTGAAATTAAAAACATCTATTTGCATAAATTGTCTTATTCAATTTAAAACATCTTGTTTTAATGAAAACTGCTGCTTGTTTCTTTGGACATTATTTCGACATGTACAAGAAATTCCAGGTCTCGCTTTTGAACATGTCATTTTTTACATTGAATGAAACATTACAACCTAACTGGCCAAAATCACTTACCCAAAACGGAACACTGAACAGACTATGTTGTACTTCGTTCTGTTATCTTGTCTTATATTACAGCTTAACTTAGCCATTGAGCCAACATTTCAGCCCAGTGTCTACCCTCCTCTATTGCTGCAGGCAGGGTCACCCATCTCCCTTACAAACTAGCCCTTATGTCACCGACAGTCCTGAACCAGAAACTCATGTCATCAGCGCCTTCCTTTGACAGAGAGTTAATCTTTATCAGAGATGCTAATCTTTAACCTCCAACTCAAAGAAAGCCCTGATGCCAGGAGAGAGAGAGAGAGACAGAGAGAGAGAGAGAGAGAGACAGAGACAGGGAGAGAGAGAGGGAGAGAGAGAGAGAGAGAGAGAGAGGTGTGGGGGTCACATTGCCCTTTCTGCTCCTGGGCCATAAAAAGTGCCAAGCTCACCATGTCTGTCAGGCATTGGAAGGATGGGATGGATGTGACTGCTCGTGTGTATGTGTGTGTGTGTGTGTGTGTGTGTGTGCTCAAAGTGGTAGACAGAAATCATGAAAGAGGGCAAGTTTCATTTCTGTCTGGGCTCTGATGTTATAATAATGTTGATAAACTGTATTTCAGTATTGCATGCAAAGCTTGAAGAGTGTCAGCAAATTTTGTTGTGATATCTAAATACTGAAGAGTTTCCATAACTCTAACTGCAAACAGCTAAATTGATTAACATATTTTGTGTGTTTTGTGAATATGATATTAAAGTTTTAAAAGATTCAGGAGTATCTGACATCTTAACCACTCACAAAAGGGATATTTAGTTTGCGTGTCCTATATTGATTAGTATTAGAAAAAATGTACTGGTAGTGATTGAAAGGTTTAACATGAATGTCCTGTGGAAGCTACTTCAGTACAGTGACTGAGTATCATTTCTAGGGGTTTTGTCGTTGTGTATCCAGCTGTCTGACCGATGGTGGATGTTGGATTTTAGGACATACAGCCACTATGGCTGTCTGTTGGTCAAAAAAGACATTTTCCTGCAGTCCACCCAGGGACACTAGTACTCAGTGATATGTATCTGTAGTAATTTGTGGTTTGGCATTGCCTTAAAAATGGATTTTCCTAAGTTGTTATTACATAGCTTTGAGGCCTCATTATGCTGAGTGTTGAACAAGCTGCACCAGTACAACAGGCCTGTATCCATTTCCTAACAACATGCTCCTCTTATGACACACGGATCAGAAAAAGAAGTCAGTGATTGTAATATAATCAGGCCACTTGGCCCAGCGGCAGACAGGCCTGCTATTAAGCCTGTTACAGCAGGAGAAAGCGGCTGTATGGATCTCGGCCAGACCTGTCAGCCTTTATACACTGCGACAGTGTTAGGCGTGCTTGCCCCCACTATTTTACTCTGATTGGTGTTTTGCCCATAGTTTGTCAGTGATGTATGAAAAAATCAATTAAATCACGGCTGTGTTGGATTTGCTGTGGATTTTTCATGACTTTAAAGTCTCTATACCCGGAAGTGAGCAAAAACCGCCAAGGTCAAGCAAGCTTCCAGAGGAGCTGTCCAACTATTAATTGATATGACATACATACAGAGCAGTGGCTCCCAACCTGTTTGGCTTATGACCCCCTAAAATGAAGAAGAAAAAGTCTTTTTGAGACCCCTAATCACATGTTATGTGAACAGTTCAAAAAAGTGTGATTTTAACTCCACAGATTACTTCACTGGAATGTTTTTAGGTTTCCTTCAGACACACAATTGTCCAGTATTTCATAAGGAAATAAAACTAATTTTGTGTAAGTCATCTTGTGACCCCTTGGATTTAGAGTTTGATTTAGAGTAGAACTCCTGACATAGAGGGACCATGTGTAGTCTACTTATTTAAACAATGAGCTTTCCCATCTTAAATTTACAATGAAAAACAAAACAGACCTTATAAACGTTAACTAACACCAACTGATAGAAGTGATTTTGCATTATTTGTCCAATCAGGAACAGATTAGCATTTTATGTTTTGTAGTGGATAATCATTGGATGATCAGATATGTGATAATTTAAGCAATCACATATTTATATTGTAAAATACACTTAATGATTTATTATTTGAGCTTTAGGGCACTTGGCTTTAAAGAAATGTTCAAAAGGCCATAGTTATGCATTTTTTGGTAGATGTTGTTTTTCCTGTGCTGATACAAAAATACAAAGTAGGTGGACCATATCTACAGGGAAAGAAATCAACCTGATTAAGCTGAAAACTGCACAGTTCAGTACATAAACAAAAGGCTGAACAAATGAAGCAAGTCTTTTTCAAATATTGAAATCAAAGGAATCAAGAGAATTAAGACCTGATGGCTGATTGGTCAAATTACATTTAATGCATATATATTTGTGTTGTTATGGACATAAATTCATTCTTCTAGCCCATGATTATATTCCTGTATTGCTTATGGTGTTTTCATACCTGTCAAATCTCTCATTAAATGGACCTAATGTTACATCTGACTGGTAGAACTATGAGAAACATAACACATTAGTCAGAATAAGGGTGGATTAGGGTCATCATGGAATAACTTCATATTGCAAGAATGTAAACTGAAATAGTTGTACTTACATATGTATTTAGAATTTGTCTGCCTCTTAGATTTGGTTAGAGGAGTAATTTGTTTTTATAGGACCATTTGTGGATTTGTTGTGTGTTGGGGGCAGGGAAGGACACGACAATTTGTGGATAGGAGGAGAGGGAAAGAAAGAGAGGGGGGGCTTCTTGAGTAAGCAATCTTTTCACACTATCATAAATCACAACGTGGCTAACATGCATCTTCTTTCTTTACACCTAGCCGTCACGTCCCTACGACTCATTCTCTCTGTGTGTCAGGGGCACACACACTTACCAGACACACACCTCTCTGTCCAAACCGAACTTCATGCTGTTGGTAAACTTCTTTTTAAATGAGAGAGAGAAAAAGAGAGAGGGCATGGCGAGGCGCCTCTTTCGCCCCCTTGTCTGTTACCTATTTTGAGGCATCTGTCTCCAGCTGCCTTCACACACACACACACACACACACACACACACACACACACACAGAAAAAAAAAGTTTTTGGCTAGCAATAGAGCATGCACTCGGGCACACCCCGGATGCCTCTGCGAGTTCGAGAGACCACGGTCACACAACAGATGACATGTCGAGCGGCGGAGCGAATGGAGTGGGGACGCCTCGGGAACACACACCGGGACACTGAGCGAGAAGCATCCCGGCAGACCTTACCTGCGCTGTCTCGGCGTGTCTCTCCTCCTGGATCTCCTCCTGCTGCTGTTGGTTTGTTTTTCCCTGGATGCAGTCTGTTTTGGACACGGACGGACACAGCGGCTGGGGTAAAGAAAATCCCTTCTTGGAAAAGCTTGGACGTATTTTTCACTGATTGCGAGGGCGTAATTACGCGCAGTCGGTCTGACAGGTTGGCTTTATTCTAACGTGCACTGGAGGCCAGAATAGCATTAAAACAACATGTATCGCGATTAAAACCGTCGTTTAAACCGCACTGTAGCGTGCTGTTATAAAACTGGTGAATCTATCAGAACACTACCACACAACGTAAAGGAGACGCTAAGCGTTTACATGAAAAGCCATAAATCTTGAGGCGGCTCCGCCATAAATCTCCAGCAATCAAAGCCTGGCTACAACACACAAGCTGGCGGGGACTGCTGGGTTTGGGGCTCGCGGTGCTACTTTACCCTAAAAAACACACCTCGTGCGCGCGCTCACCTCCCCCCCTCCGCCTGTGCAGCAGATTTCCCCGTGTCGTGGCCGGTGCGTGCCTGGCCAGCACACACTCAGGGCTCGCGCTTTTTCTGTCCCTGAAGGCTGATCTGACACCGTCCGCCGGCACGAGAGCACAAGCTGGGATAAAGCTGAGCGAACCTCCAAAATAAAGCCTGTGCCAGAGGTTTCGTGGATTGAGCGTGACGCCGTATTCCCTGGACTCCCTTGCTCTGTCTCTACCTCCTTCCTTTCTATTCCTTATCCTCTATTTTCTCAGTAAAGACACGAGTCATCCTGTGCCATTCAGCCCTCTTGCTGACCTGTAACCCTTGTGGACTAAAATATTATAGTCTCTCAAGTAGTCAAACTTTCCCTCCATGCGCATTTTAATTGCGTCATTGATCATCACACATAAACTCTCCCTGCTTGAACCTCTGGCTCGTTCGCTCGTCCTCGCTTTGCTGGTGCGGGACAGGCAGATTGACACTGTGAACTGTTCCTGAACCAGTCTAGGGACTGACAGCTAGACCGGACCCCGGGGAACCGGGGTGGTGTGTGTGTGTGTGTGTGGGGGGGGGGGGTTCTGGTTCTCGTTCCCGTCCAATAGGGAAGTGTGGTTGAGGTGCGCCAGGGGGTTAGCGAGGTTCAGCGTGACCTGCCTGTCCGTCCTACCTGCGCCAAGGCCAGATGTTGGTTATTACATGGAGTCAAACTGCGAGCGATCAGAGGACAGGAAGAGGGAGAAGAAGGTTGAGAGAGTGGTGGAAGAGCAGAAACTCCGCTGTGATCTGACCCGCGCGTCCACACAGGAAACTGCCGCGCTTGGCTTGTTTAGTTTCAATTGTAAAATAGCACACTGGCCTGTCCGATTTGCAGTCAACGTCGTGAAATGTCCAATATTCATGTGTGAGAAAACAACGGTCAAAACCTCACATTAATCTAAACGAGAGCCATCAGAGAGATTTCGCGTTCAAGTCTGTAACCAAAATAATTTGATGTCAACCCTTCCCTCATAATGAACGAAAATATGACCAGATATGGATGTCACGGAAATGGTCTTATTTTTTGGCAGTTAGACTTATACACAGGAAGCACAATATTGGGGAAAAAATAACACTTTCTATTTTATAGGATAGCCTATTGAATTGGGCACCCTGAACTTGGTGCTGGATTATAGCTCTTCTTTATTTGTGAATATTTTTGAGCACCCTGTCCTGTTGTTGGCTTTTATTCACGGATAGAATTCAGATATTAAATTAATCTCAAAGAGCACTTGGCTTCCCCCCCCTCTCTCTCTCTCTATCCGTTTCTGTTTCTTTCTCCCTCTCCGTGTGTGTTTGTTATTGCGCACGCGTATAGACAGGCTTCCACTGACACACGCACGCACACAAGAGAGTTAGAGAGATAAAGCGAGGAAAGAGAGAGAGAGAAGTTCAATTACACCAAAGCAAAGCCGTTATTTTTACCTGCTATGATAAAAGAAAGAGGACGGACAGCGGGGAAAAGCTCGTGCCTGTTCCCCTCCTCGTGGAAACATTTCCGGCTCAGCAGTTCGGTGTCTCTTATCGCTCTCGTGCATGTTGTTACTTCGGCCCGGTTGTTGAAGGGGGGAAAAAAAGCACAGCTCGCGGGCTCTGGATACGTTTCAGCCGCTCATTTTTCACGCGCTTTAAATCACTGCCCCTCGCGCAGACGATTATAAATTAGCGCGAGGCTTCTTATTGATTTATTTCCGAACGGGCAATCATCTCCGCTCGAGGAAGAGCCCCGGCAGTACCCGGCGCGTGGAGCACGAGACTGGATATCTGCTTTTTTTTAAAGAGATAATTCAGGCAATTCAGGCTATGGGATAAATAATAATAATAATAATAATAATAATAATAATAATAATAAAATGTTGTTTTAATTAATCATTTATTTCTGTTATAATAAATCATGGCATTATGTTTCTAAAATCTCCGGCTTGTTAGGGTTGATTTAAACACATGTTAACATGTTTTGTTAACATTATTTTCCCCACACTTAAATCTTTGGCTCGTTAACGTCCAGCGGCTGCAGATTTATGAGGCCAAGCCGTTCTCTGATTTATGTTTGACTGTTTTCGAAGAATCCCCTGCTCGCTTTCCATTTTTAAACCGAGCTGCTGTCATTGCTCTCGACGTTTTTACCTTTTCACTTCGATTAAACCGGTTTTGTCTCGACTATTATGCACGTAAAACCTTAATGTTAGATTAACTCCGCAGCGGTTTACAGCTGTGGGTGGGTTCAAACAAAATGGACTAATCTTATCTTATGGATATGGAATATATTTTTGCTGCTGCTAAAAAATAAAAGTGCTGTTCATTCAAAGAGCTTTTTTTTTAACAGAGCATTCCTGCATGACTGGAAAATCACAGGAAATTTTGAGCAGCCTACATATTGTGCAGTTTAAAGGCGGACGCAACGAAAAACGTATTTATTCTGAGGATATTTTAATTAATTACGAAAATCATACTTCAACATTGTCTTTATATAGTCTAGGTAAACACGGTTTTACGCACTTGAATATTTAAAAGAAGCCATCAAACAAATGTCTGCTTTATTTCACTTTGCCTCTATGATGCACCCTAGCTTAAATAACTAACTTAAAACGTGGCTTGTGTTTTCTGACATGCTCAAATTCAGTGTGATTCTTTGGGTGTTTTATCTTTTCTGAAAAGCGGGTTAAAATTGTTTCGACCTAACTTGAAATGATGGCTCGTGTATAATTAGTTGGAGATCGAGTTTTAGATCTGATGGATATTTTCCCCCATTTATCGGAATGGTCGCTCGGCGCACTTAGAATCTTTTTTTTTTGTTTGCGTGGGAAAAGAACAGAGAAGACGACAATATGGCCGCCAGTCCCAGCAGTGAGTGGGAAGATGCGCCTTGTTTCACATCTTGTCCGTGCGCCTACTTGCTTTCACGCGTGTCTGTCAGACGCGTGGGTCTGCACCGACCTTGTCTTTGACCACATGCAATAAAAGGACGCTTCAATCACGGCGGATACAAACAGATAAGTCATGTTGTTTAGTGTTTCAGCCTCGTCGAGCAGGAAGCTAAAGCGCCACGAGATTGAAAATAGTTATCCCCTGAGCTGTTACTGACCAGTTAAATCAGCAGGAGACTATACATATGGGATGAATAGCTTCTCTATCTCGCTCACACACACACCTTACTTATTTCTATCCGTTTATATGAGCAAGGTATTAGATTTTAAATGGAGCGCCATCATTATTAAAAAACAATAATAAAGAAGCCTTCACCAAAAGGTTCACAACGGTCGCTTCCATTTATTGATTTCGCTTCAGCTACAACAACATGCTACAACCAAATATTTAAGAAAGTATTAATAGCTTATATTAACATACACAAAAACCAGCAACCCGTCTTATTAAAGGCCACTAACATTCTCAGCTCCCTCCTTCATCCTCCTGATGCCACAATGTGCTGATCATGCTGCCATTGTCCTGCAGCAGCTCTCGGTGTAAACATTAATTTCAGCATCAAATGTTCCTGGTGTCACAATAGGACTACTGATTCTCTGAAGACACCGCGCAGTAACTCATTAATCTGTGTTTTTCACGGTGGGGTAACAAACGTGCCTGCTCACACTGGCTTATAAATAATGGCGCAGCAGCAGCATAGGCAGAGTTGTATTTAGTGAGAGAGTTGTGGAAGCAGCCAGGGCCTCACAGGAGTTCAAGTCCCCCTCCTGCAGCTTGGATAGCAGCAGCAGCAGCTATAATGGATGTCAGACAGGGAGTAATATCATTTCTCAACACCGTTTCAAATATGTGAACTATTTCAGCTGGGTTTGATCTGGAACTATCTTGCCAGACAAAACACACTTAACAGTGGACACATGCCTGGATAAGATAAGATAAACCAACCGCGTCTGCTGCGGGGTCCCGTTCCCGGTGTGACGTATGACTATTTTAATCCAGCAGCGTCAGGAACTTGTGATTTGACTAATTTTTAACGCCAAGCGTGCTTCCCTCTTAAATCCCCCCTTAGTGCAGAACCGTGCTCACGACCTGCCTCTTGTGTGTCTGTCCGCAGCAGGACATGTGGAAATGTGTTTTCACCTAAATCAGATATGAGGTCGAGATACCCTGCAAAATATTTAAATATATATGAAAAAAGGAGGAAAGAAATGACTTGTCCCCCACTCCCCTTCGTCCGCAGAAATGAGGCTGGATATTGTTTTTGACACGCCGGCGGACAGCAGGAATACACATTTTGAAAAGAGCTGCCTCTTGCTGCTACTGCCATTATTATGTGATGGGAAGCCGCGGAGCAGCTCTAATTTGGTTACACTAAGGTTTACACTGGTAGTGATGGCCGAGTAGGGAGAGAGACGAGGGGGTGGGGGGTAGGTGGGATAGGGAAGAAGCACAGCCTTGGAAATGTAATTGTAAAGTGATTCCGGGTGCACATCCATTCATCCATCCATCCATCCATCCATCCATCCAGCCATCCATCCATCCATCCATCCCGCATGAGATGCGTCCCTACTAGTCTGCAATACTACAAGATTACGTTATTCTTCTTCTTATTATTATTATCATCATCATCATCGTTATTATTATTGTTATTATTATTATTGTTATTGTTGTTGTTGTTGTTATCATTATTGTTATTATTATTATTATTATTATTATTTCTTTAAAAGCGTATGTTGTATATATGCAATAAAATCATTTGATGATGCCTTCACTGTCCTCTGTACTTATTGCACTTTGCATATATTACCAGCTGGCTTCACACCAAAACAACACCACACGAGCGTCATCTACTACAGTGAGTTATGAGGTTAGTCGATGAAATTACGTTACTCCAGCCCACTCCTCCTCACCCCACCCCACTTGCTACTGGCAATGAGAAAGGCTAAAAATGGTACCAATTCACAATGTCTCATTGAGTCATTGCGTTTGATTTTCCATAGCCATTGGAAGAATGCAAATAAGAGATGCAACCGAATTTAATATGAGATATATGTGAAGATAAACAAGCAGCAAAAATGGGGGGAAAAAATCTTCCCGTCCCTGCATGTTATTTTCCTCTTCACATAGAAAGAAAAAGAAGAAGAAGGTCTGATTCACGGTGAAGGATTTGAGCAAAGGCAGAGACACTGAGTGCTGACATGAATAATGGCGCCCAGCTCCATTCCAGCAGACATCCAAAGAAAACACATTGGAAAAAATGCATGGAGAGAGAATGAGAGAAACTAACTCAGCTCAGTGAGTTTACAGTCTGGTTCATGCATAATGTTAACTGGACACCATAAAAACACATCTGGTATCTGATGTATTATGTGGTAGACTATTTTCACCATATCATAATATAATACAGGTAGATTTGGTGACATGAGTAAAGCCGACATAAATTCCAAAGCCAAGTTGATTCCCCATTGCTGCTGTCAATGCAGAAAGCAGTTTAACGATTGCATATCACTTCAAACCAGGGCCTGGACTAATTGTGCTTGAGAAGCCACGGATTCGAACCGGCGTCATTTAGATCTTCAGCTTGGCTTCCTTGCTCAGCTACTTGCGTTCACTCACACCTCCTGGCTAGACAGATGAGCTTTTCCTGGCCGGCAGGTCCTTTTTATGAGATTTCATGGCGGCCGAGGCGTGCCCGGTGTGCCACATTTAAACAAATCTCCCGTTAATTGGTCGCTGCAGTAATTCAAGACCCGGAGCTACAGCCAGCCACTGTCATACTGAGCGAGGAAAAAGAAAACACCCCTAGTAATAATCAAGTGTAAAAAAGCGGAGGGGTGTGTGTATGTGGGTGTGAGGGCATGGAGGGAAAGGCAGGCATATACAGAGGATGAGAAAGAGAGCCAGAACAGAACGAGGAGGAGAACCGAAAGAGGTGCCCGCGGCGGCCGTGGCCAGATCTCTTCCTCCTCTCCTTCTTCTTCCTCGTTCCGGTGTATCATCGGTCCATCGACCGTCATTTTTCCCCCACCGTCTTCCCACAGTGGAGGAAAAACATGATTTATCGCGGGCAGCACCATAAACAACAGCACTCCCTCACAAACACACAATGGCAGCCCCGGCCGCACGCTGACACCCTGCCTCACTATAAATCAAGAGAAGGCTGGGAAAGAAGAAGAGAGAGAGAGCGAGGGAGAGAGGGAGAGGGAGAGAGAGGGATGGACAGAGAGTCAGGCAGATAGAGAGAGATGTAGAGGCAGACAGGAGGTGATGGGAGAAAGATGGAGGAGAATATCCAAGTGCTTCTTAAAATATAAACAGCCATCGGCTAACATTGCATCGCTCCCTCTCTCTCCCTCTCTCTCTCTCTCCCCTCCGGTTTGCAGGCTGCAACCGCTCCAACCGATAAACAATGGCTGATGATGATGGGTGGGGGTGATGTGTAAACAAGACCACAGACAACATGCACGATGAGAAAACACGGCGAAAGATGGGGTATTTTTTGGGGCATATTTACCACGATGTTAAAATAGCCTATGATTCACTGAGAGGGATGCGGGCGAAGGCGGCGCGGCGGCGTAGAAGATGAGGAAGAAGAAGTGTGGTTTCCCCCCATGCAGTCCCCTTCCTTCCTTCCGCAATACTCACGGTGTCCACAACGACCCGCAAGACGCACGCCCGTCCAAATTTGTTTTATTGCAGCCTCCTTCTCTCTTTTCTCTTCCTCTCTCTCTCTCTCTTCGTTGGCGTTTCTCAGTGTCTCCTCTTCTCCCCCTCTCTCCCTCTCTCTCTCTTTTTCTCTCTCTCTCTCTCCCCCTCTCTCTGCTGCTATAGGGGGGGGCTTGTATTTCTTTTTTTTTTTGAAAGGACAGTTTCGACGTCAGACACACACACACTGGAGCAGCACCATGTCTTTACCGTTATATTCCTGACGAATACATATCTATTCTGCAACCTCTGCATTAATTATTTAATGAATCACGTGACGTGTTGGTCGGGTCGGGGCGGGGGGTGTGGGGTGGGGGGTGGTGATGGGGAGGTGCGCCTCTCCGTTTGTGGGACCCATCCGGACCAGCACATGCAGACAGGAGTGCTGTGCGATGCAGGAGTTTAAAAAATGAACATAAAACAGGAGCACTTCTGTTCACCTTTCAGCCTTTTCAGTGGGAGGTGATGTGTGTTAATGTCTGTGTGTGTGTGTGTACTATAAACTGTAAGGTAGAGCAGGGGTAGGCCTGTGACAGATGCACAGAGAGAACGATAAAAGATGATTGTCACCGACTATGTTGGTTTGAAAAAATGACTGCACGCCTCAGACTCTTTCTCCGTTATTCCTCACTGTCATCTCGTTCTCAGCTCACCGTTAGTCGGCAGAACAAGGGGAATTCCTTACATTGTCCTGTCTTATATTTCAATGTATCTGTTCCCAGCATTTGGAAATATTCGATGACGGAGCCAGGTCCATTTTGTCTGTCTATTGTGCATCATAGCAGTGTTTATTTCTCATATTCGGTGTCATGTTAGCGCGTCCTGGAGCTAAACAAATAATTAACAGCCCCAAAGACAAAAGCCAGCTGTGTCAGTGGAAACAAATCACTCCAAAGTGTTTGTTTAATTATTACAAATTCATGTTCCGCATCGAAATGGGAGCGCGAAGCGGCTGGAAATCTAAGAGAAAAAGAATAATTCCTAAAACAGAGAGGCCAGCCCTTTTCTTCCATCCCGGTGTGATAATATGAATCAGAATCAAATATTTCATTTGGACCTTTTTTAAATCCCATTAACAAGTTTTCATGGCGCGCTGTAATTCATTTAAAAGAAGGGGCAATTTATTGAGAAGGGAGAGGAACGAACAGGTAGGGAGCTGTTAGAGAAAGAAGCAGAGGGTAACACGGACAGAAGGATACTAGCAGAAGGAGAGAGTGAGAGAGACAGACAGACAGAAGAAACAACGGAGAGACAAACCCCCCGTCGCGAGGCCACGCAGGGCAACAACAATAGACCGCTGGAATCCTTTTGGAGCTCGGTCTCCCGGTTCCAGAGCTCGGGCCGTCTCCAGGAGAACAATGGAGCTCGAGACTCTGAACCAGTGCTGAGGCTGGGAGGCTGGAGCAGGGCTAACCTAGCTGCTGAGGAGCAAACATTTCAAGGTCAAACAATGGGCCGCAGCAGCCTCAAGACGCGATGCTTCTCCTCACACGAGTCGTTTAAAACACGCTGTGTATCCGCAACAACACATACCTGCCTCTCCATCCTCCAGCTATTATTAGAGGCTAAAAATACAAAAGCTCCTCTTTTACACATTTAAGTGCTGTTGCCTTCATCAGGAGTGTCCATTAAAACTAAACACATTTTCTTTTATATTTTCTTCAGCCAAATTCAAACAACTGAGAGGCCAGAGAAATGGTGACAAATAAAAGATGTGTAATATCAAATTCAATTAGCCAGAAGTGCTTTGGTGGTGAGATCAGAGCACAATTGGCCAGTTTCTAAAAATATAATCTACAACATGACAAAGGCATAAAAATAATTAGCAAGAAGGAAATGCAGTTCTAAAGCTATTATCGGTGAAACAGTCGGTGGTAATTTATTTATTAGTCGTTTTTGATGCGCTGAAAAAGGCACAGATATAGTCATTTAAAGTTGTATTCCGAGCGCGGCGGCGGTTCCCGAGATTTTTACCCACAACAAGATTGAAATCAAACATTTGCGGTGGTGATGATGGCGTCTGTAATGACGGCCATAAATTATAGAAATCACAGTGTGAAACAACAGCTAAGATAAGTAGCAGCGGAGACCTGGGGCCGGCCTGACAACAACAATAGGCCTACAAACCAGCCTCTGAAAACTTGGCACAGCAAAGCTATTGCACACGTAAAACCATTTCAATAGTCTTAACATCCGAAATATGATTGGTGAGGGTTGTAAAGTCAACAAGGAAGAGACGCTTTCAATGTGCAGCTATGTGCGGCTAAGCCATAATAACCATGCATTTAGTGATATAGACTACCGCCATAGATCCATCTGGCAACAGGAACGCAGAATGGAATGTCTTTGTGAGAGCCTGGACTTTATAGCAATAGCTTGCTTTTTAAAATTTTATTATTAATAAAATAAAACGGAAGACATATCTCTCAAAATGATCTCTAATTCATATATTTACAGAAAATGACAAGCAATTCCTTTTTTAAAATCAGCATTAAACTATGGCTTGGGGCTTATTAAAACATTTTTTTAACATTTAATAACCAGGCGCATAATAATACTAAAAACCAATAATTGAAGTGGAGTTCTTTGAGATCTTGGGGGTCTCTTGGTCCGTGATGGATTAAGACAGGTAGATTCTTCCTCCTCGTTAATGATTAACTAGGCTTTGAATAAAAAGATAGAAACTGAAAATGTCTCTTTGTTAAAATGGAGAATGGCCGTAAAATTAAAGTGTCCAAGGCGTGATTAAGCGGTTAGACCACAAGAGAAGAAATAGTTATTATTATTATTATTATTATTATTATTATTGAGGCTTGCTTGATCCATGAGAGCAAGAAAGACAGGGACTGTAAGAGAGAGAGCGAGAGAGAAAGAGAGAGAGATTGATTTACCAAGAACCGACATCTCGCCTTTTACTGTGGCTCGTAAATCTGTCTCGAGACTGCAGCACGCGCACAACCGGTTTTTGAAATATATTCTTCTCCTACGCGAGACGTGAGGTCTTCCCCCTGTTATGGGATTGCACCAGAGACATCCCCACTGGTCTCACGAGCTTGGCCGGCAGAACCCCACACGCCCTCTTATTCTTCTCACCTTATTATTGTTCTCTTTCTTTTATTTTAAATAAAGGGCCAATCAGAATCAATAACTAATAACACACGAGTAATGAATTATTTAAAAAAATACATCTGTGAGCATGAACGCGCTCATTACTGCTGTATTATTGTTATGAAGAAAGCAGGATCCATAATTGATATTCGACTCATATTTGAAAGCTATACATTAAATGGGAAGTACACTGCATTTTAATAGGCTGCTGTGACTGTTTTGTTGTCAGACTTGACAGGATCAATGACTTTTGAGCAATGTTCAAACCGCCTCACCATTGTTAACTTTATAAAGCCTGAGAGACGGAGCCTGCTGAGTTACAGTACAGATCCAACACACTTTATATGTTTTACATTTTTACAAGTACGCTTATTATGTTGGCCTTTGAGTGATTTTCTGCGCCTCACATCCCGGATTACAGCCAACAATCTGATCAACCTCTTGGATGTTTTCTAACATAATTTAACCGCATACTTTTGAGTGTTTTGGCGTAATACTAATGGGCATGCACTTAGATTACGGGTGATATAATCGGCAGAGTTAATTATTAAGTGATTTTTAATGCTGGCTATAAAGCATTAGCTAAAACAAACATTTTGCAACAAACTCTCATTGTGCAAGCATATTTAACGTCTACAGAGATGTCCATTTTACAGATGAAAAAATGAATATATGACAAGAGAGGAAAAACTGGTAAGCAGCAGCATTGCATAATAACTGTAGTGAATTTTGCACTTCATTTTTGTTCCTTTTGTGAAGGCTTTTAATTTATTGAAAGCTTATTATCAATCAAAATGATCACAGTGAATGAAAAGCAAAGCAATGGTTCAAATTAACTGCTTCATCGTGATTGGAAGACATTGGAATTTGTTTGTGTTTATTCAATTGTTAATTTCTTATTTTTCTTTTCTGAAATATCAAAAGGCATGACGTCATTTGTCAGACTTGCTGTCCACAGGATGTTTTTATGTATAAGATATCAGAGTAGTTAGCCGGTTGTTGTCACCAGGATATTGATAAGTTAAAGGTAAAGAGGGGCAGAGCGGTTGTTTAATACTTGAGCATCAATACGCTTGTACTGGCCTAATGCTCCGCGATTAGTCATACAGGCCACAGAAGCCTATTTATCACTCACATCTAACTGCTGTAACACACAACAGTAGGCGCAGTCACACTGTAGGTCTGCTTGTCTCCATTCACTAAATGCAGCATCACAGATGGGAAGGCTGCCAAACAGCCAGATCACTTTACAGCAAAGGAAACTAAAGAGCAGGATTACAAATTGACGTGTGTGTGTGCGCCAGGTAGTCAAACAAAAAGAAACAAAAATAATTTTGTTTTTGTTTCAATGAGAAATTAAAGCTGCTGCCATAACAGTTTGATAGTCAATCATGGTTTTGCCAATTTCGGTTTTTCTAATTCTTCCTTGCTTGAGGATGCTGATTTGATCACATTTATTCTGATGTGCAATTAGTTAATCATTTAAAATAACTGTTGATGATTACTGACTATATAGCCACATTGACATTAGAATACAAGAGCCTGGCCTATAAAAAGAAATGGTGGACGCGCGTGTTGCACCTTCGCAACCATTATTTAGCTTTCTCTTTTTAATACTTAATACACGTCTATTTTTAAATAGCTCGCTCTCTCTAACACACACACACACACACACACACACACACCCACACACACACACAGAGCCGGCGCAGTAGTAAAAGCCTGGCAGCCATATATCTCTCCTGACGACCTCCTCCTGTAGCCCGCGCGCCTGCACCGTGACCTCCTCGGCTCCTCGCGCTCTCCAGAATAATAAATTTCTCGGCCAACGCGGCTGCAACGAGCGCGAGGCAAGAAAGAAAAAAACGCGCGGGCGATTTGTCCGGCAATTAGCAAACCACCGCGAGACTCCCCGGGCCAGAGAGAGAGAGAGAGAGAGAGAGAGAGAGAGAGTTGGTGTAACTGTTTTTTGGTTGAGTGTGTGCATGTGAGTGTGTGCCAAGGATGATCAGTGAACACGTGCACGCTCACTAACACACATAGTGGAGACATATTTAGTGCATGCGATTTGAACATGCATTTCACAGTGCAAGTGCGCGTGCCAGTGTGCGTGTGAACCCTGAAAGTCTGCAGCTTCCTGTGCAATGCTGCTGTTGAAACTTCAGCTCCATCAGCTGGTCCAAACCCTTCAAACAATGAGTGAGAGCCTGGCTCACATCTGCCTGACCGCTTGGTGTTTCATGCTTTTACTTCACAGTTATTTAACTGCTAATCCCGCTGAGATTAGGAAAACAAATCTCTTTTAGATGGAGAAAAGCATCAGAACAAGCAATAAATCTGCTGTAGAAAACAACCATATCAACATATAGGGGCAGAGAGGGATTGAGAATCACAAAAAGTAATGTCTAGCTTCACTAAATAAGAGCTCAGTGGGCATTTACGCAGCATCAGAGCAGCAGGACTTTTAATTTAAGGAGCATGTTTTTAATGAACCCACATGAGCTCAGGGCAGAGATTAGGTTCACTCCATTCAGGTTTTATGCTGAGAAACTTCAACAACTTCACAGCGTTTCTGTATAAACCAATGAGCATTTATACTGCTCGGGTTAGGTTTTCATTTCCCTGGGTTATAGTATATGCTATATATTTTGATCATGTCAGATGAGTGCAATATTGCTCACCAAAATGCATTGTGTATAAAGTCTCACAAATATACTGAATGCATTTTTTTCTGCAACATAGTTTACTTATTTTTTGTTTGGCTTTCAAACCTGCAACATCTTCTCCTCTTTTATTGATGCCTTGCAACATATTATGAGACATTATAGCTGTGAGTTTTTACTGCATCAAAAAGAACATTTAACAAGTCTGCATATGACATAATAGGTTGTTTTGTCTCTGTCAAACATGCTCTGCTCATCTCCCACACAAACCTTCACACCATAGATTTCGTCAAAATGCCACATTACTTATTATTATTGTTTCACCATTCTACTGCATGTTGATCTTCATACCTCTCATAATTTTGCACTAATATCTGGTTGCAGAAAGCATTTCATGTCACATGTATCCAAAGATCAGAAAAACACGCAAATTAGGAAATAAATGCAAAAGGGCATAAAATACGGAGTCACATCAAAACTTAACTGGTTTTGATGTGACTCTGACCTTTGGTCATGCACAGTCACTTGTGATGAACATTGCTCCATCTACTGTTAGGATGGAGTTGGCTATCAAATCTGCAGTATTTCACTACATAAAGAGTTGTCACATTAAAAAGTTGTGTGGTTGAGTATGGAAAGTTGGCACCAAATGCCTGGCAAATTTCTTGTTTAATTTTTGCTAAATGAAATATTGACTGATTTAAAAAAAAAAGATGTTTGATCATTTTAAGTCTGATTGTATTTATACAGAAGTTGTTTTAATATTTTTAGTATTAAGAGAACTGTAAAACACAGATGATGAGATAATAAATGTAAGCTTTTATTACTTTAAAAATAAATGTTACACAGCCACATAAGATATATATTTTGGAGTGGGTACTGACACTCAGGTATCCTATTTACAGAAAAGATTTTTAACAATCCCAAAGGTGCTGTGACCTCTGACCTGAGTAGGTCCTGAAGCACTCTTGCATCTCATTTGCTGTAAGTGTAGTTAACTTAGAATGTCAGAGAAATGACTAATATTTAATCTAAAGGAAAGCGTGTATCTGAGAGTGATGCAGAGTTGTGTTGGGGGGTATCTTTAAAAACATTTCTGGTACATGACTAGCCCTTTTTTCTTACTAGCATTTATGTATGTACTAGGTTTAAATGTGAGACAGTCTATTTGCTCTGCATTAGGACCCGTCCTGGTAAAATTGCTAGATCACATATCTGATGCAGCTCTTCCTTCAGCAACTGAAACAAAAACACGTGAACTGAGAGTTGAGCTTTTTAAAGATGTGTAACTTTCGTATGTTATAGTAACTGTAAAATGTCAAATATAGGGAGCACAGCTTAAGAATATGGTCAGATAAACAAAAAGTCACAAATCTGATCCTGAGAACAGCCATGAGTCACACAGACAAACCACATCTGGTTTACACTGGTTGAGAGCAGCACTTCAATGTCTGAAAATTAATTATGTGTTCCATGAATAGACTAGACCTTTACATTCCACCATCAGAATACACACTTACGAGATGAAAATATTAGTTGCTATTCATTTGAACAACTAATGAAAACTAGTGAAAATTATATGAATTTCCTTTTAACCTGATTTCTCCCATTGTTGAATCTAATGTTTTTTGACTGAAATTTAAGCAAAGTTTTATGGCTCTGTAATTTCACTGCACATCAAATGAGTATAAACATGGACCCATCAGTGAGTCTTGCAAGGAGCAAGATATGGTAGAGACAATACTATTAAATGTTGTCTTATGAGTCCAAACTGACCAAGAGCATTTCCCCCTTATGCCATTGTCCCTTTCATTAAGCAGTACTCCCCAACATACACACATCACTCCTCCCAGCTGCAGGTCAGATTACCAGGCTGGAAAATGACCACCAGCCCAATGCCGGTAAATAATAGTGGCTATTTTATTTTATTTTTTCTGGCTGCCATGAATCAGTTGAATGTAACATGCAAGCAGGGCTGGATCAAGCCTCGAAGTTAAAAAGGCTGCTCAGCAGCTTTTCAGCAAGGCAATCAGGAGGGGCAGATTCTGTTTACGCTAAGGTCCCAGTCTGTCCAAATACTGTCCAGCATTAAGCTGCACATTCCCTCTGCTTCAGTCTAACAGGCCCGAGTGGCCCTTTCATACCAAATCATACTGTTAGAGTGTCTCACAACACCTTGTGTTAGAGTGCTAATGCTTTAGATTGAGACAGAAGACCAATTTTGAAAGCCTCAGCTCTTAAATGACATATTGATCAAAACTTGAGACAGCTGCTTTCAAGTCAAACCAGTATCAGTATCCTCGTAATAGGGGCAAGTAACTGGGCAAATATTATTATATCATTATGTTAAGTGAAAAGCAGTGAAAACATATTCCATAAGTGTGTTTGTGAACCTTTTTTTTTTTTTTTTTTTTTTACATTTCAGTCAGTCTCATCAAAATAACTAACATAAACTAACAGTCTGCAGTGGCCTGTAGCTGACCCCCAACCAGGTGGTCAGCTTACTTGTCTGTCTGTCTAGCTGTCTGTCTGGTGTGGGAGCGGAGATATCACCGCTGTGCCACCGGGTTACAGTGCCCTGAACTCGGCCTGTTATGACTAAGTGGCCCGGGGGCTCCGGAGGTCTGGGAATGTCCGAGGGAGCGGAGGGTCCAGCAGCCCTGCGAGGTCAAGGGGGACCAGGGGTGGTGGGGGTGGGAATGGTGTGTGTGTGTGTGTGTGTGTGTGTGTCGGGGGGATAACCACGGGTCAGCCTCTGGCTTCAGAGCCAGTGGACCTCATCGGTCAGAAAAACGTGTCCCCTGGTTGAACCCTCTGTGGCCTCAGCTTGGCCATTCCACTGCCCCTGCATGACCATCGATTTTTTTCCTCCCTCTCTCTGTCTCTCTCCCTCTCTCTCTCTTTCCTTCGATACCCACCGCTTATATGTCTCTCATCTGTTTCTCTTGCTTGTCCACGCATCGCATCACGCCATGGCCCGCGTCCCCATGAGAGGCCGGAGCCCCTCCACCAGAACCGCTGCCCTTTTATTTTTAATCCCTGCCACATTGATTTCTGAAGGGGTCAAACAGGAGTGAGTGCGCTTCCTGAGGCCGCTGCACTGCTCTGCTCAGCAGATACCGGAGGCCTGAGCGCGCACGGCGACCAGCGATCGTTCGCAGTTCATTTGGAAAGCCTCGCCGATCGTTTGTTTTCCAGGTAAATTGTTTGGGAGCGCAACTGAGAAAGTATCCATTAACCAGCGCTCCCCCCAGTTCTTTTAATTTTTCTTTTCCAGCCTCCCTCCTGCATCCCTCTCTCCAATTGAGCCCAGTATTATTCATATTCCTACCGCAGTCTCCCTAGCCTGTTTGCACCTGGCCGACAACACACACACACACACACACACACACACACACACAGACACACACACACATTCAACAGTATCTCATTAAAAGCTATAGGCCTAAACCACAGCAACACTTTATTACCACAAAAACACTGTCAGGACAAAATGCATAATAAGCTCCGAGTGAACCAGGAATTATTCACGTGGGCCATTCTGTCATACATTAACTAGAGAAAATCTGGATTGTCTTCAAGTGGTATGAGCCTGCATAGGTGACTGCGTTAGGCTTGTAGTCCAGTTGCATCATATAAACCATACAAATTAAAAATAGACCTTCATCTGAATCAGAAGAATCATGAAAAATAAACAATAATCTCCTGCGTAAAAGACGCACAATAGCACATTTTACACACAACAGATGCTCATGACGCGGCAGGTCTCCTGCGTGACAGACAGGCGCAGAAGTGACACCACCACAGCAAAGGAGAACGGAAACAGTTGCACAAACTGAGGAGAAAACAGAAAGCAGCACAACACAGGGCCGTCATCTGTGGCTGTATATGCAACGTGCAAACACACACATCCACAGACACACACACCTTCCAAGACAAACACGGAGCTCCAAAAGTCCCCGTGCTAAAATCAAAGCCCCCACGGCCATAAATGCCCTCTTCGCCTGACCTTGCCAAATGCGCAGGGAGCAATAAAACCATAAAAACGCCACCGAGCCATCAGACACGGGAGCAAGAGAGCCAAAGACAGAAAAAGGGAGAGAAAATTAAGTTTCCAGGCCTCTTACCTTAGACGCCACCACTTTGTGCGACCTCTGGGCCATCTTCTTCTCCTGCACACTGAGGGCTCTCTGACTGGTTTGTTGGACTTTCTCTGGAAGGATTTTCTTCTTTCCAATGAGGAGGAAAAAAGTTTTTTTCTTATGGTAGGCTACATGAGTGTTTATGTGTGCGTATGTGGGAAGGGTGTGTGTGTGTGTGTGTGTGTGCGTGCGTGCACGTGCGTGGTGTGCGTGCGAGGGAAGGGGGAGGAGGGGGTGTCTTCCAAGTGTCTTCCAAGACGTCTTCTTTTTCTCCTCCTCTGTCTGTCTCTGTTCCTTGCCCCCTCTCTCGCTCTCCTGGCAGAAGGGGTCTTGTGTGTGGCTGCCGGATGACAATAGAGAAGAAGGAGAAGGAGAAGAAGTGTTTAAAGAAGAACAAGTGATTAATGATTTTTTTCTTGTATAATTCTCGCATTTTTCTTGAGGTGCCGTCCCCTCTGTCCTGTCCAGAAAATAATGGCGGTGAACTTTTTCAGAAGGAGAGGGGGGTGAAAGGTGGGGGGGTGGGCATCCTCACAAAAATCTGTTCCCATTCACAGAAGCAGCAGAAGGCCCCACTGATAAAGGAGGCTAAAAAGAATAAGGATTCCTTGGTGGATTTTATTGTGCGGGTTGTCACCCCACACGCAAATTCATTTATTTCAACTCGGACTCGAGTGCTCAGGGGCTTTAGGGGTTATTGTGGAGGCACATATGTGTGTGCATGTGTGTGAATATTGGGGAGGGGGGTGTCTGTTTAGATGCTCCAATATACTACAATTGGTGTGTAGCAAAAATTGCAGCATTCGGACACAAATATTATCTTATTTGAGGAGAGGTGCACCGCCTGAGGGTTTGTGTATGTGTGTGGAGGAGGGGGTATTAAACCTTATAGAATTCACCACAGAAGAAGAAGAAAATATATATGTCTGGCTTTCAGCAATTGAACATTAGAGCACAAAACAAAAAAAGCTGGAAACCCACTTCAGCCACTTTGGAGCAGATTAGTAAAAAAAATAATAATTAAAATGTGAAATTGATTTTTGCAGTAATGAAACAGTAAAATGTTTGAAAAAGCAGGTTTACAAGCCAACACGCGTGTGTAAGGCTTTACCATTTTGGCGCAGCGTGTGCGCGCGTGTTTGAGCACATCTAGGTGTATAGTTTGATAGGAGGGCGGTTTCAGCGCTGGGGGAGCCTTTCATAAACAGGAAGAAAACAGATAAATGGGCAAAGGGAATCTCTGTGGCAAGAGGCCCAGGGAGAAATCAACCAACAAGTAATAGGGAATCTTCTCTGGGCCGAGGAATACGAGCGGACCAATTTGGGGGGCACACTTTTTTTGTTTAAAGTTCATCGAGAGGAATGCTATTTTCTCGTTCTCCCCCCTCCTGCTCTATATTTTTCGATACCTGCTCTAAGAAAAGAAAATGAAAATTAATACGGGAGCCGCGCCTTACAAAAGAAGCCATTCGTCTTGTTGATTATCTATTTGGTTGTCAGGGTTTGAGCTATGGCGCAGGCCCGCTCCCTTTTTGTAATATATAAAAAATAAAACACACATGCGCGCACAGCACCGGTCCACAAAACAGCGATAGGAGAAAAAAAAACTGTTGTGCAAAAATTACACTCATTAAAGCATTAAAAGACCACGAACCGAAAAACTATTTAATGCTTTTTTTTTCTTCAGGACGAAGGGAGGGGGTGTCCCATGCTCAGTGTCGGGTCGGTGCAAGCGAGTCTGAGCAGCCGTTAAATTAACGGGAGAACGAGAGTGAAACGGAGGGACGTTTGTGATTTAAAACGAGATTACAGGACGTAATGTACCAAGATCACTCACGGCCGGGACAGATTAATCATCGCAGGCTGCTGATTTCTCAAGACAGGTCGCTGTGCGTTTGTAGGCAAAACCAACACTGAAATTAAATGAAATTATTTATTGTGTGTGTGCATATGGGAACGCCTGAATGTATGCTTTAAATACATCCTTCAGTTAAACCGCGAGGAGAGGAGAGAGGAGGAAGCCTTTTTGCTCTTTAAGACCAGCTGTGGAAGCACAAGGGAAATCATTCTGTTACAAAATATAATATTTTAGAAGCAATTAAAATGAAAAATAAAACCTGAAGCTAAACATCTAAAAGCTTCTTTATGAATTCACAACGGATGATTTTATGAATGTTGGCTCCAAATTGCAATATTTCATAGGAGGTTAGAAATTTCATTTTAGAAGAAACATAATTCTAAGAGAGAAAATGACAGAGAAGAGGATAGAAAACGATACTTTTTTAGCCATTTATTTAAATTTCTATGAACTATTTACAAATAGTAGGAAGGTAGACACTGAGGAGGCATAGGCAGAGAAAGGAGCAACGTACATATCGGAGGAGGTAACACATGTTCAACAATACCATCATTGATATTATCATCATCATCATAATCATCAACCATAACGATAGAAACCGATCTTTGGAATGTAAATAAAATAACATCAATTAAAAACACTTGCAGAATAAAATATCTAAAAAGTGGCACAAGGACAAGAGAAGAAGCAAAGAGGGGGAAAAAGAGGTGTGCGCGCATTTCATGTGCGGAGAAACAAAGGAGAGACAAAGAGGAAAAGAAATCAACACCATTCAGACATGCAATAAAAGACTCCGTATTTTTCTGAATGTCCCTGGCCAGAACAATTGCTTTATAATTAAATTACTTTTTTTTTTTTAATTTTCCACATACAAGAAATGAATAGCGCTTTGTTGTATTGCAGGTAATAATAATTATTATAATAGCTCGTCACACAATTTCAAAAATATAAAAGCTCGAAAAGCTATCACTTCATTAAACGAGCAAGAAAAAATAAGATGACCAAAAACATAAAAATATATATCAGTACAACTGAGGTAATAGGTAGTACATTGTATAGTGCTGCGTTTATAATGTGTTCTTGAGCTCTACACGCTTTGGAGTGATACCGGCTTTTGTACCAGGATTTTGGTTTGGATATTAGTGTCCTTTGTCTGGGCAGCTTTATAAACCCTGTTTAGTGGAAAATACCTTAATTTAACGTTTCACTTGAATCACCCTGTCAGTCTGTTTCCCTGTATACAACATCACAAAATGAACAATCAACGGACCACATTAACGCTCCTTTGTCATTCTCAGCAATAACAGCATAAAGTAGCATTTTTTACAATCAACACTGAATTCAAAAATAACTATAATTAAAATTTTAAAAAGCTATATTTTGTCATTAAACAAAACAGAAATGCCAACAGTTATAATTATAACAACAAGACAGAAAACTGTCTGCTGTCATTTTGGATCATACTGGAGGTTATATTTGATGTTAGAGTACTATAAGGACGGACAGAGGGGTGTGTGTGTGTGTGTGTGTGTGTATGTGTAAGAATACTTCTCTTGACGAAACGAGAGTTCCATTTATTACACGTGCGCGTGTGTGACTGGGGTGGGAGGGGGTGAGGGGTAGGTGGGTTGGGGAGGGGTGCAAGGGGGGCGAGGGGTAATGGGCAGAGCCGCGGTTCACCCCTTTGCTTTGTACCCGCAGAGTAAACATGACAAATGGGGCCCGAGTTTGGCATGATTAAAGATGAAAACGAGGATCCATCTTCACCAAAAGAAGGAAAGAAACCACACGCACGCGGGCACATTATCTTCAGCCTACCGTCTTATGCTCTGTCACATGGAGGAAGAGAGAGGAGTATAAAAAGACAGAAATATAAAAAGCAGAGAGAAGGGGGGGGGCAGAGGAAGAAGGGGGGTAAAAGCAAAGAAGCGACCGCATCATTTTCTCAGTTCTATCAGTCTTCTTCTTCGCCTACTTTTGTTCGTTTAATATTTTTATGAATGGGAGATCTCCCCCTCCACCCCATCCCACGTCATAACGTCACATTATGGTGTGTAACATCAGCACAGATCAGGGTCGAACAGGCGGCAATGACACCCCTCCGTCCCTCCAGAGCAAAGGCGTTATTCCGGTCCACAGTGCAGGCTCCGGTGGTTACAAGCGTGGCTGCCTCTTCGGCGTTCAGTTTGGGACCCGGGGAAGGAAAGGGAGGGCAAAAATCAGACACAGAGCCAAAGGACCGGGCTATAGGGGTCCGCTGCGGTTCTGGGAGCCGCTTAGAGCCTGGGAGTTTGTGCTGTTGGTCCCGGAGCGGACCTTGGTGTTGGGCAGCTTGTGGTCCTTCTTCCATTTCATCCTCCGGTTCTGGAACCAGATCTTGATCTGCCGCTCCGACAGGCATAGCGTGTGCGCGATCTCCACCCTGCGCCTGCGCGTCAGGTACCGGTTGTAGTGGAACTCCTTCTCGAGCTCCAGGACCTGCTGGCGCGTGTAGGCCGTCCGCGAGCGTTTCGGCTCACCCCCTGTGTAGTTTGAGCTCACTGTGGGAGAACAATGGGAATAAATGATCATCACATTAACCACCGAGCAAAAATACAATCACCGCCAAATATAAGATAAGATAATTCTTTATTGATTCGGGAATTCGGGTTTAGTATATAGTATAATAATAATAACAATAATAATAATAATAATAATAATAATAATAATAATAATAATAATAATACGCTGCTGTAAATCATAAGTTGACTTTGAGATTTACAACAGTGCAACATCATTGTAGACAGGCGTTATTACTACAATATTAGCTTGCACTGGAATACAAAGACATATCATTTTATAGTTAGCAGTGAAAAAAGGACGCAACACAACAGTCTAGTGGAAACCTGCAAATCTGAAAACAGAACATCAGGCCGCAGGAAGAAAAAACCCTCGGTACATTAGAGAAATTAAGTCATGGCCATCGCGTACAAAATGGCTGTAACCTTGGCAGACCCTTCAATGATTGCAGTCCTCTCTGATCCTGGGACAAATCTCTCTGTATTCTCAAATGCAGCTTGCATTGCATGTTGCAGCTGAACTCGTTTATTTTAAGCTACAGTTTATCACCGAGACTCTACCTTTTCAGTCAACACAGGTTGTCAGGTGTCATTTTAGGCCCCGCGGCGGTGTGAATCCACCCAGCACAGACGGCCTGACGCTGGTGACCAAATGTTGTGATTTGAGAGTGAACCGGGGCCGCGGCCGCGTTAAGAGGCTGAAAAACTGCCGCTGTTCTGACACGTTTGCGTAGAAATGCATAAAACAGCACGAGCCAAAGGAGCAGTTACCTTTCTTTAAGTGATCTATGCACAGATGTCACGGACTGAGAGCAAAGATGGTGGCATTGTCTACCTTGCATAAACTGGCGGAGGATAAAAGTGGTGGTAGTGGCGAGGGGTGGGGGTGTGGGGGTGCAGCAGCCACAAGACGACACTGAACGGCCGACTGGGTAATGATTCAACAAATCCCCAAAAAACTACATCAGCTACCGAACATGAGGCAGTCGCGGCTCCTAAGACATGACAGCTAAAATAACTATGCAAAGGCAAAGGGAAATAATGCAAGAAAGACTTTTCTTACCGAGTAAACATCCCGGTGGAGTGAATGCATTACAGTGACTTTGCAAAAGTGGCGTTTTGTCGCCTCGCGAACATGCGCCCCGGTTATCCCAACACGCAATAGGCAGCAAGTCTATTATAGCACTACAGAGGAGCCATAATAGACTGGAGCTATTCGGTTTTACATTAGTGTTTTACGGCCGGCTCCATAAACATGAATATTTCAGCTGCCATAAAACTTTCCCTCCCCTGGAACAACGAGTGGGGAAGGAAGGCTCGACAGAGTAAAGTACACCGTTTATACAACCCGACCACTTAAAATCAAATTACCAAAGCATAAAAGCTAACTTATGGGCTCGGTCTGAGTTGTCATAAGGCGAGGAATTAGAGCAGACGAGCCCGAGATCGGACTTCAAAAGGCACCTCAGCGGAGAGGTGTAATAAAAATTTATGGAGGGTGTAATTATATTGGCCCTGCAAACAGACGATCGTAAATCTTGACCCAAGGGCTACTCTTCTACTTCTAACAGAAAACAGGGAGGGGAAGCCGTAGATTGTGACGGTGGACACCTAGCTGACTGCACGGCTTTCTACTGCAGGCACAAAGACAGGAGACGAGAGGGGGAGAGAGAGGGAGAAGTTTGCATGAAGCACTCACCGATGTTTACATGGACTTTCTTCATCCAGGGGTAGACGACGGGGTCCTTCCGAGTGCTCGCGGGGGACGAAGTGCTTTGGCTGTGGGGCGTTTGGCCACAGGACGGTGGCGGAGGCGGGCTGGGTGTCACCGAGTCGCAGCGGTGGCTCTGCTCCGGGACGGGGGTGGTCTGCAGCCCGGGCGGGTTGAGGACGTGACCCCGCGGGGACATCACCACCGAGGCGGGCTGCCCCGCGCGCTGGCACGGCGTGTACGGCGGCTCGGCTCGCTGCTGGTGGTGCGGGTGGTGTTGTTGATGGTGGTGGTAGAGAGAGTCCGGCTGAAAGGCAGCGGGCTCCTGCCGCTGGGAGCTGTAATAGTCTGGTGAGTGGCTGGGCAGATAGTCGCTCTGTGAGTACTCCTCGCAAGGTGGGAACTTCGGGTCCACATAGTTGGAGTTGATCAAATAGGAGCTCATGGCCATTAATTTCAGTCTTTTTGTGGAATTGCACCTACTCGGAAAATATATAACTAAAATTTATATCTCATCCCTTTACTCTTCGGTTATTCCTGTTCCGTTGAACCCTCCTACTTTTCTGTCAAGTGAACAAAGTTAAGAAGCCACGTGACGGCAGCCGGCCAATGGCGCGCCTCCAGGACGGACCCCGGATAAGGAAATGGGATTAAGCATATACTGCCCCCGCACGCGCATCATCATATGGCCTCAGTTTGTGGGCATTCACAGTCTTACAATACTCTCCCTCCCCGTCTCTCTCCTCATGGCCCGCTCTTTCTATATATCTCTCCGCCACATGTCGGCACGCATGTCGTCCTAAGCAGGCAGAGAATCACAACAATAACAAAGCGCGTCTGACAAAATACACTCCGCTCCAGTGAGGAGCGCGCGTGGACACACACGAGCAACAGTGTACAGTACAGATGACAAGTCCTCCCTTATTGCAAACGAACCCTTTCCCCCGATTACGCGTTTGGCTGCAACTTCAAATGGAAAAAAATAAAGAAAAAAGAAGCAGCAGAAAGAAAGCGCTAGGGGGGATTTAAAGTGGCGCCTGCACCACCCTCTGTGTATATATTTGGGTGTGTGTAGGGACGTGCTTGCCAAAGCTTTTTTCCTCTCTCTTTTTTTTGGTCTGTTCTTCTCAAACGGCTAATAACGGGGAGTGGGAGAGTGGCCTGGCCGGTGCTGCGCCGCCACCCAGCAGCAGCACCACCGTGTCAGAGATAAATCTGGCTTGTTTAGGATCGATAGAAAATTCATCAACTAATTCAGGTTACACGGCCTCCTAAATCACCAGCAGACCTTTGCATTAGGAACGAGGATCCGCCACCGTTTCCCTCTTTTAAAAACCGTGTTGCTCCAACAGGCGCCCATTCTGCACCTAACTCCCCTTGCATGATAATTCAGCCTCAGCCAGGGTTATCTTTTGCCTTGCATGCATAAACATGATTTATTTCCCTCCATTTTCCGATATTAACATCACTGGCATGGCAAGTCCATATGCCCTATTCAGATTGGACGGCTGCTCTTGCCCTTGAGCTGTGCATTACTGAACAGAGATACACAGCTCTTTGTTTTTCCTCCTAAAGAGAATTCATCTCCCCAATACCGACCAGCTCACACTAGCTGCCCCCGACTTTCATAGAATTGTTTCCTCATTTCCTAAACAATATACTACAATGTAAGGCATTATCAAAACAGACACAAAAAACACAAAACAATATCTTAAACCTGTATTACACAGAGTGGCGACTCACAGAACCCAGGCAGCACACCGCACTGTAATCATAATTCACAGCATTTTCACCTAACAAGTTTTAAACTTGCTTTAATTCCAGTAAATCTGCTGACTGCAATGTATGTATCAAAACAGTACAGTAAACATAAAATCACTCAATAGAAGAGAACCAAATTGATGCCTTCTCAATCAAAAGGAGGCTGTGCTCTTTGTGTAGTGTTATCAGTGGTACTAAAGGTAGGCGCACACACACACACACACACACACACACACACACACACACACACACACATACACAGGCAAGATGATGGAGATATCCAAGTCCTTTGTTTCGAGAAAATTGACCGTCTCTAAATCGAAACCTTACCCCCGCCCTCCCACACACACCCAACCCCCCAATACGCTTTCCTGGATGAACACTAAAGTTGACCGCATCATTTTTCAACAAGACAAATAAATAAAAAGAGTCCAATTCAACCCGGAGTTGGCCTTTAAAACGGCGAGGCGGTTTGAGGATCGAAAAAAATAAAATGTATGAAACTTGGATTGAGTTTTCTTCTCTGTGGAATAGAGTAAACCCACACTGATTCACACAGGAGCGTGAAAATAAACATCAAATAATCACAAATAATGTTGTGAAATAAATACACCGGCTCATATCTATGTGGAAAGGAAATAGAAATCCGACACATTCTTTAAACCTTCACAGTTTCACTTTTACAAATTCAAATATAAAGCAACGATCCATACTGAATAAAGGCGTTATAGCCCAATAAAGGCAGCTAAAGGCCTCTTCTCCCCGTGTTGGATCCATCGCTGCCGTCGTGTATAAATCCACTATATACTCCCCTAGAAGCGAATTTGTGATTGTTTTAATGATTTTTACACAAATCCGGATCTACAGGGTAGATATAGAAGACAGCGGCTCTCTGGCGGCGCACGGTTACACCGTAGACTTTTATTGCTTTCATAAACTGTGTGTCGCAGCCACACCGGAATATTTTCATCCATCTGTACAGTCACTGACCCCTGGCCTCCTCACTGCTGGTGGGGATCTGGGAAATTAAGTTATAATGCTGGAACATTTTCTGTAAGTCAGGGCCGACGACTTGCAAATAAAACAAGGAGGTAAAATAAAAGAAATATTTTTTCTAAAAAGCGATGAAACTGTGGAGGAGAGGGGGGGCAGGTGTGTCCGAAGCTGCATCATAGGCCCATTAAAATTATGTTTTCATATGCAGGTTTAAATGGGAAAACCAGAAATAAATCTTTAATACATATGAAAAGGCCTGTTCTCTTTATTATAATAGACATTGCATGCATTTAATTAATTGTTGCGTATTTTTAAAGCGGCTGTAATGACAAATGAGAGTAAAAATGCACTAGTAATATAATGGAATTGTAAAATATTATTTAGAATCTAAAATGTTTTATTTTTTAAATTCCCTATAAGGTCATAGACATGTCGTTGACATTGACATGTCTGTCAATGACAACCAGCTTTGTATCTCCTTTCAATAGATTTGAATATTTCCATGGCCAATAAATAGTTTCTCAATATTCAATTTAAAACGAATGTTTATTCAAAATCAAAATATTCCTAAATCTTTCCATCCACGTAATAACCTCAGTAAGTTGAACTAAAAGTACATTTGGAATTATCCAAAAGGAAAAGATATGAAAAAAAAAAAAAAAAAAACTTGGCAGCTCCAACCGCGGACCGCTCTAACAGAATGAACACAATTTAATGAAAGAAAAGACAAATCGCTTGGCACGGGAAACACGGTGCTATCAAAAAAATGTTCTGAATGATCTGACTGAAGAATGGATGGACCAATGAATAAATAAATGTCCCTTCACTGTGCTAAATGAATTGCAGTCTGTCTCCAAAACTCTGATTTAACTAAATTAAAAAGTGATCTGACTCACACACAAGAGCCTGCTCTCGAAGATGGTTCTTCTCTCTCTCTCTCTCTCTCTCTCTCTCTCTCTCTCTATCTATCTATCTATCTATCTATAGATAGACAATATTAAATAAATCCCAATTCAACAAAGCACAAAAACAAGCGTGCTCCAGTCCAATTAAAGCCACTTTGATTCAAATGTGTTTAGTCTTACACTAGTTTACATTTTAATTTATTTATAATGCGTTCTTTTAGTGCACATCATATCACATTTATAGGCTATAAAATATATCATTTAAGTGCGAAAATGAAACAAAAATTCACATGAAATCATATGAGAACGGTAGTACTCATGATGCATTTTGAAGCCCTCCATGCATTCGCGTTTAAATGCCTTTCTCCTGCTATATTTTCCATGTAATTTCTATCTGCTCCTGTGCTTGCTCCCACATTGATTTTGTGACACTGACACTCCCTCCCCGCTGCAGGCAATATTGCTGTTCTCTGTTTCCTCCAAAAGTTGCTCATACATCACGAGACTGGTCAACAAAAGCAGAGAGCAGACTCTTCAGACTGGAGGGAGTGGCAGTGTCAATCTGCTTTTCGCCCTTCTTCTAGTCTCCAGCTTTTCCAGTTCTATTCTGCATTTTTAAAATTTCTTTCTCTTTATTTGTTTTTTTTTTGTTATCAATGTTCAGTTCCAATACAATGTATGATCTCTATTCTATTTTGTTCTGTTCTATTCTATTCTATTTCACGCAGGTGTGGGCGTGTTTATGTCACCTTGACCTCCCGCTCTGCTGCGGGTCATTTCAGGTATCGATCAAGGTGTGCTGAGTCTGACTGCGGCACTTCCCTTCCCTCTGTCAAGTTTGTCAGCAGCAGCCATTCAGTTCAACGGGAGCCTATTGTTTCCGGCTATAGGTAGAGGTCAATGTGCAATCCAAAGCTCCACACAATCTCAGAGATATTCAGAGGACACGAAAGAAGAAAAAAAAAATCAGTGTGTATTGTAATATCAACAAAATAAGAAAAGCATCTCTAGTTACACTAAAAGCAGCTGTTTGTCATTCCAGTAAAAAATATTTACTAGTTTGCTAAAACAAAAGTGCTTTTGAAATAAAACAAACCAGATCCTTCATTTTGACGTCCAGTTTATTTAAATATTATAAATCCCAACCTGTCATGGAGCTAAGGGCCACTTCACTATTGGCACCCCACCTGCAAAACCAGACTGTCTTGTTTCCAAACCACACACACACACACACACACACACACACACACACACACACACACACATATATGCATGCACTGAGGTCAGCTGCTCGAGGGTTCAAAATAAAAATAGAGCTTCTCTCTGCTATAACATTTAGATGTAATATCGTTTCACTGAAGCCACAGGAAGAGAGACAGAGAGAGGATGACATACAGCGGGATGCAGCGAGTGGAAAAGGTCAGCGGATCTGGATATAACCATGTGACTTTTATTGCGGGTCAATTCCGTTTACAGCTCAAACACCAACAAGCTCAAACAGTAACTTCCCGGAGGTTGAAAGGTTTTTGGAGGGAGAGGGTGAAATAAAAAAAGCAATAAAATATTCATGGAGCGGAAGAGAGCCGGGGTGAATAAATAACTTTTAAATCCCTCCTCACAATTTACGACCTTTCTAACAAGTTTATCCCATCAGCTGCTCACAAACTCAGTTGTTGTTTAGCAAAGCTGCTGAAAAAACTCAATGCTCCCTGCTTCCACTTCTACTACAAATTGGGAATAAACCTTGTCTTAAATGGATTAATTTAAACGAGCATTAAGGTAAGAATTCATCGTTTCTACAATCCGGGTCGTTTTATAATAAAGATATACTATAAATAGTGAGGCTTAATTTAAAAGTGAAAACAAAAAGGCTCTTGCAGGCTACTCACTCTGTAAATAGCTTATGTTACAATAAACATTTGTCAGCTCTTAATAGAATGGTCACATTAAATTAGATTTTTGCGTTCATCCTTATTTTTAAACTAAAAACAATACATTAAAAAGCCACAGATGGTTTTATTCAAAGACAGGCCTTAACTTAAAGCCACAATGAGAGTATTAAAATGACCATACTGAAGGGTTAAACGGCCTCATTATCTGCAGCGACCGGACTTGTCAATGCTCTGAAATATTACCGAGGTGAAAAAGCTACAGGGCCAACGAAGAAGAAGAGAAATGTGATTTTGCTCCTTTGTGTAGTTTGAAAAATAAATCGAGCGCCATTCCCCTGGTTATTGTCATGCAAAGTGTCGGACAGAGGAAAAAATGAAGTGCTGCAGAGGCCTGTGTGGCAAGTATTAATCTAAAGGTGTTTTCTGGGATGTCTATTGTGGGGAAGTTGGACGCTCGGCTCTGACTAGAAGGCCAAATTAATTTCACAATGCAGCAGGCGGACCAGCAGCCTACAGCGTGTCAGGTAGAACTGGGAAATATAAACAGCAGGAAGGAAATAAAGCCGAGATGCAAAATGACCAGAGAAATACTGCTGCGCGTTATCTGTGTTCAGTAAATTCCAATAACAGACCGGTCTGTCGTTTACGTCTCCAAAAGATCCGCCCTTCTTTTTTTCAATTTTGACTCATTGTAACTCTCATTAAACTGTATATTTTCCTGCGCTGCAAGCTAAACGTGTGATGTGCAACCCCGTCTTTTTATATGACTGAAGAATAAAAAATAAATCAAATACGCATGCATTAAAATACTGAAAGCATATTCATTTCAGATGCTGAACAGGCGCACATAACAACCTCCAAAAATGAACTATATTTGAGCTGCTTGGTGAACTGGGTATGTACAGCATTAGCGCAGTGTTTTGATGGAGGAGCACAAACGATTAAAGGAAACAAATGCTCCCAGTAGAATGGGGGCATTTTATTTCGCAGCCATCGTATAATCAAAGAAACAGCACATTAGCAATCAGCAGAGGAAAATAAACGGCTCAAACCACTGCCGCTTTCTACACGCTCACACGGCCAACGCGCTTGATGCGCGCGTGCAGCAGAAAACCACACATCTGGATGCAAAGTGATAAAACCGCAGCGAAGCTCACGCTGAGTCGCAACCACTGCATGAAATCTCACTTCATTCATACTCAGTGTATTATTTTTCTTTTTTTTCCCTAGAGAATAATTATGCCACATGTGGGACATTATCAACGAATTTCTATTAGTATTATAGAGATTTTCACAACAGCACAGACATGGAAACTCAACTGGTAACAAATTGAGACGAATTGAGACATTGATGAAATTTTAGAAATATGTTTCTACATTATTTTTAAGGCTGTAGAGAGAGAAAGTTGTCCATCATGACCTTTAACCTTCCACTGGCCACGACCTCGCCTTCACCCTTGGTAGCCACATATTGGTGATAGTGTGTGTGTGTGTGTGTGTGTGTGTGTGTGTGTGTGTGTGTGTGTGTGTCTGTCTGTCTATCTATCTATCTATCTATCTATCTATCTATCTATCTGATGATACTAATTGATAGTGGAACACTGTCGTTATAAGCTAGTGTGTGGGTGACAGGAAGAAAAATGGAGTTCTTGGGTACAGCAAAACCTAAATAATCGCCAAAATGTCTGGAGTGCAGCCTGTAGTCACACCGCCCCAAGTGGCTTAATTAGACCTACTAATTAAACTGCATGATAGAGAAGGTACAGTGAAGGAAATGGAGCTTGCAAAGAGGAAACACACAGTTCAAATCCCCACGGCGTGACGTACCTATAATCGATCAAAAAATATGAATTGATAAAGTCATTATAGACAGAACTGTCTTGGAGGAAGAGGAGGAAGGGTGAGGAGGGGGTTCTGCGGCAGCTCCTGCAACACGTGGTCTTCCCCCTTCCTCCCAGCATGGGCAAAAGCACCTGCCACATTCTCACGCACACACACATACACACAGTACGGGCAAGAAAGCGGGCACACACACACACAACGATATGCAAATGAGGCAGCTTCCTCTTCTACTAGGCGATTTTGTGTGTACTCACTTCTCTGTAGCTCGCGGATCCGCCTCTCCTTTTTGGCGTCGTCGTCACATCGATTTCAACCATTTTTCCTGTTATCATTCTGAGATTTTCTTCTCCTTTACATCTCCAACAAACGCGTAGCTGTGTTCCACTCCTTTTTCTCCATAAAGAGAAGCCTTCTACTTCAGCATTCACACCTCAGTTCCCCTTCTCTCTCTCTTCTTCCGACGCCACAGGTTTTTTACCTCTTCGGGATTCTTCTGGTATCTTTAAAAAAAAAGTCGCTGTCATTTCCGCGGACACCCCCGCTCACATGAACGCGCAGAGACAGACACGCTCCAATCGCCGGTAAAAGCATAAACACGACCGTATCCCAACCGAATCGCCCAGAATCCGCCTTTAAATGAACGCAGTAATTCGGTACAGTTCGAAGCGATTTAGAGGTGATAATCCAGCGAAAACAAATCAACACATCACCAGAATGTCGCGACAGCAGCACCACCCGCTCCGTGCGTAACGACCCGACCGAATCAGCGTTACTCGGCGGAGGAAAACCCCTCTCACCGGTGGCCGTTCCCCGTGTTTCCCGGTGTTACAAGGAGCGGTTTGGGGCCGAGGGAGACCGAGCAGGGCTGCTGTGGAGACTGTGGGCTCTTTAAGGCATTAAGTGTTGTGTGTGTGTGTCTGTGTGTGTGTGTGTGTGGTGGACTCAAGTTTTCAAATTAATCTGCCAGTTTGGCACACTCTTTGTTTAACGGGCGAGGCGTGTCACCCCGCGTCCCCGGTACACATTTTAATATTGGTGAGACGCGCTGACCTCCCGTTCACCCCGAGTACAGCCAAGCCCCCCTCTCTCTCCCCTTATCCCCCTCCCTTTTCCACACCCTTTCTTTCTTCCATTTCCACCTCTCTCTCACTCCCTTCTCTCACTCATCCCCTCGTTCTGTCATTTTGTTCTTTACTCTTGCCTCTCTCTCTCTCTCCCTCTCCGTCATACTAAATTGAGTTGGAGTCATTACTTTGAAGAAAAATGGTCAGTAGATGTGAAGGAAGGAGGGGGGTCTTTTTCTTTTCTCTCTCTCACACACGCGGATTTTTCTTTTCTTCTAGGATCATTTCTCCACTTCCTTTTGTTGTATAAATATAAATGACACCGCCGTGTGCGCTGACATGTGAACCCACAGCACAACCGCACCATCACTTCAGAGCCCTGTGCGTGAATATTTCGTGGAAACAAATGTGTTGTATTGCAGCTTGGTTGGTGTAAACAAACGTTTTCAGTGTGCTTAAGAGGCTCTGAGCAGCGTGGAGATCAGACACAGAGGTATCAGGTGGATTTTTACTGACGTTATTCGACTCTCTGCATGGATTTTTTATCGAGTTAACTGCAGCCATATGTCCACACTGCTCCCTCCTCATTCACTGCTATTACTTTTATTATATTTCCACATTTTATCATGACCATGCACAGAAACAGAGGTGTGTTGTTATTCCTTCTGTCGAATTCCATTTCTTTTTTTACATCGTGTTTCTATGTGGATATCATATAGGTTTTTACCTGTATATAAAGATAAAGACATGTGCAAAGAAAGTGATATTCATGTGTGACGTTTTAGAAGGGCCACGCACGCGCAAAGAACAGTTTCACGTTTGACATGCGCGCTTCAGACTAAATTGAATTAATTTGGTGAACTCGGGATGAACCTTTGGAGAACGACTGAATCTGTAACGTCGTTATTCACTCATTACCTTTTTGGGATGGGGGGGGGGCAGGCGGAGCTGTGCCGGCCCAGGCCAGCGTGTTTACGTCAATAACGGAAGTATTTATTTACTGAATTATCATTTTGTTCCTCTGTTGCAACTAATTTCCCGTCCTTTCTGTCCCCCATCCTCAGTTTACTCATAAAGCATAGCCCCAACAATATGTGTCCAATCCACGCTATTCAACAGGAGCTGAGATTAAACGATTTGGATTTCAGATATTTGTCGCATTGTTTGAGGTAAAAACAGAGAGCCAGAGCAAACGGGCTAAGCCACAAGAAGTTTAAAAAGATATATCACCCCTAAATTAGATCCTGTTTCAGATGATTTTTTCTCCCCACATGGAGCTAACTTTGTGTGAATATGTTCTGACACAGGGCTAAACATGCATAAGCTTATTTCAATAATAACAATAATAATGAACAAACATCATCTTACGATTTCCTTACAACTTAATATCACCATCTACTATTTACTGCTCAGTTCTAGAAGGAAGAAATTAAAAGGTCAAGGGAAGAAGGCAGACAGAAGGATGGACAGCAGAAGGAAAAAGGTTTGAGGCTCATTCCTCCCACCAAGAAGAGTAAACGGGGTCAGGCATTAATCTTGCGGTGGAAAAATCAGATAAGGAGAGTAATATTTTATGGATGGCTCGTGAGATAAGGCTTTATTTTTGACAGGGTTGCGCTGATAAGGCTGAGAAGAGCTAAACTCCCTCTCCAAAATGGTTTGGGGATACATAAATAGCAGTGTGCGTAAAACCACCACTTTGCCCTCACTGATCTCTGGTTATGTACATAAACACGCGCGCACGCACACACACACACACACACACACACACTTCTAGTATTCTAGTAACGTTGTACTATTGTTTCTTCCATTCATAATAAAGATTTATCTATTCCATTTTTATCATTGAAAATTATAGACAGCTTCCTTACCTTATATATCAGATATATTATTAGATATTCTTGCATGCATATATATATATATATATATATGTAGAGAGAGAGAGGATGTGCTTTGTGATAGTAGCAAGTTAGTCCATACACTTGTCTATTACTGTTTGTTTCTCATATAAACATGAAATGCTTTTTATAATAAGGTTGATGTGGGAAGTTTTATATTTTTTATCATTTGTGATTTTTTTTTCCAATTCAAAGATTATTTAGAACAGGCTTTGATTCATCGCCTTATGTTAAAGGTTAATTTAACAATAATGAAGGTAATGCTAGTTTTTTCTCCACCTGCCCTCCTTTTCATCTAGACTACCCTTACCTTCACCTCGCTAAACTAAGCATATGTATCAAATAATCTAATAAAAAGAAAGCGACTCCATATGAAATACAAATGTTAGCCGGTGTGAACAAAGTGTGTAGACAACACCTGCACGCCACCAGACGTTTACCCACCCGCCTCCATGTCACCGAATACCTTCCGCCCTCCCACCACCACCTTCAACCCCTCCATTTTTTCCTGTCTTTCTTTTCACTTCATCTCTCTCTCTGTACATTGACGGCAGGAGGAGCTTTGCCTTTGTGACCGGGAAAGGGAAGAGAATGTCAGGCCTTCACCTCTCCTTTGCCTCCTGCTATCACTTCTCTCATCTGTGCCCCCCTCCTTACCTCTGCTCCTCTTACTCCCTCCCTCCCTCCCTGCTTTTTTTGCCTTTGACATACAGCAATCGGTTTAGAGCCGGGTGAGTGAGGAGAGGCGAGGGCGGAACTCACGCACGACTGTGAACTTTTGACCCTTCAACTCGGTGAACCTTCAGCTACAGGCCGGCTATTAGCTCGGACATGCAGCCAGGCTGTTCTCTTGATAATAACTCTGGATGCTTTTTGTTGCTCCGCCTTGCTGCGGGCAGGAAGACAGAGGGGAAAAGGAAGGAGAGACAGGGCAGTATACAAGGTTTTAATTCACTTTCTAGCTTTAAAGTTAACCAGTTTTGACCCTCTGACTGAGCCTTTAGCTGGGCGAGGAGGAAAAGACAGACAGACTATTTAAATTGGCTTTTAAAAAATCTATCTGTAGCTTACACAAAAGAAAATACTAGTATGTCTCCGTGAACCCACCATTTATCGACTGCCAACAGCCAAGGAGAGACGGGCGGCTCTTACACGTTATCGCTGGTTAGGATTCAAAAGCACGGGGGCGCGTGCTGGGAGGGAGGTGGGAGCAGAGCGGGGCTCGTGGGGACTGTCGGCCTGGTTCTCGCTGTCCTACTGGTCTGAAGCGGGCTCTGGTGGCGGCGCGAGAGAGCTGCATTCCCCGGCAAAATTAAACCCTCTGGTGGGCTACACATTGAAACTGTGGGATGGCGAGTAAAATAAACTGGAATGCGACTGAAATTCACGAATTTATATTGGAGGCGGAAAATCATAACAGCAAAAAAAAAAAAAAAAAGACCCTGATAGAAAAACACTTGTAAAGCTATAGCTGCTACTACCAAACATTCTACCCTTTACTGTTATTATAAATTATTGCTTCACTTGACTTCTGCTGAATTTACAACAGCGAAGAGGATTTATTGTTATTATTATCATTGGTAGTAGTTGTGGTATTGATATTATTATGAGGAGGAGGGTCTAGATAGTAATTGTAGAAATGAACAATAACACAGGATTATTATTATTATTATTATTATTATTATTAACAAATTATTTTACCAAGCTATATCTATAACCATAGCTATATCTGTCACAAACAGCCCAGTAACAAGCTTACATGAGAATGCCTTTTTTCATTAGTCTTAAACCAACATTTAACTATATCTGTTTATATGTGTTAGAGTGTGTTACCCAGGCCTATGGCAAAATCTGAAAAATAAACATAATACCCACCCATGACTTTAAATATTTGCAAGGTTATCGGCTTGTCATAACCTATTGCCAAGACAAACAAAATCTATTCTGGTCTTATCCAGGCTTTATTCTCAGTCTCACAAAGCGCTCTGATAAAGGCCTGTATTGACTGCAAGCCCTTTTAAAATAATAACCCCATCAAGGCTTGTTTCTCTTTCTTTCGAGCGTTGAACGTTGATTTAAGACTGTGAACACGTGATGCAGGTTAGTTTATACCAGCAAATTATCACGGCTGTTGATTAAATAGTCTAAAATCTAATCTATATCATACAGACGTGTATCACTTATTTTGGTAAATATGTATATTTTCTCTAGATGATGTGAGGGGATTTTGTATTATAATTAATCGAGTGCTGATAGTATCAGCCCTGGTGGTTGGCTCGGTTGAACCGTCGGGTTACCACTGTGTATTTACTTTGCCAGTTTGATTTAAATTGTGGAAGTTTTTAGTTTGTCTGAAGTAAACTTCCCTCCCGTCTGACCCGGAAATTGGGGACACCGACAGATCAATAAAAACAGCCCAGCTGTTAAATCCTTTCCTCCATGTTGTTGAAGTAAACACACAAACATGGGGGGTAGTGCGGTGCTGCGAACTCCCTCTCCTGCGCCTGCGCGGAAGTCTCCTCTTGCGGTGCGTGGCTCGAGCCTGTCTGCTGACCTCGCGATGACTCCTGCTCGTGCATTATTCATGGGGCGTGGCCGCGCGGTTCACCCCTATCAGTATGCAGAAGCCATTAAGGCTTCGCAAATGCCGATTTAAACGTAAAGCAATCACAGGAGATGCTGCGACGGAAAAAAGGGGAAAATAGTTCAGAGCCAGGGGTGTGTGCGTGTGTGTGCATGTGTGTGTGTGTGAGAGAGTGCAGGGGACAAGGAATAGGTTATTTGCTATTTTAAATAGAATACACATAGCTCCAGTCCACAAAATGAACTTCTATGTGAATATAAATACGCAGAAAATTGCTCTAATTTAATAAAATTACCTCAAAATATCCCATTGAGGTTGAACAAAAAGCACAGCAAGTGTTACACGCCGGTGGTTTCTGTAAAAACAGGATCTTCCCATGCCCGGGTCATTCACCTTTCTCTCTCTCTCTCAGCTCTCTCATGCCCTGCCAATAAACCCCTCAAACACAACAAAACACACCCCACTTACTCCCACACAAAGCCAGCCGCTCTCTCACACACAGACAAACACACCTTTGCAATGCAATGAAAAAAAGGCAGTCGCATTAGTTACTCACCCCACTCATCATCACCAACACACAGACTGTAAAGCCAAACTCAGCGCCTTCTGACAGCCTCGACAGGTTCAAAGGAGCAGCAAGCCCGTACACATAATACACATAATGCACATAATGCTGAGGAGAAGCGGCTCTGCAGGCAGGAGCTGCCCTGTGTACATAAACGGGAAACAGATGACATACACAGCAAAAACAAAGGAGCCCATACAGAGCTGCTGCTGTGCCTTCCCATGTCACAGCCTCTCTCACTTATCCCGACAAGAAAAGGAACTACATTTGTGTCATGCGTGTCATGTCCCGTCCCTGTGTGTGTATGTGTGTTGAGAGGCCGGGGACGTGGTGGTGGCGGGGTTTGCTGGTGGGGTGTTCCTGTATCATCATTAAAAGGAGGAAGTTGATGAAAAATGAAATGGGGAGTTTTTTCGCCTTCCTGTTTACTGAGCTGAAACTTCCTCAAGGACCCAGGCCGCTCCCGAGACACACACACACTCACAAATGTGTATAAGCGGGTGGGGGGTATGAACCGTTATCTCACACCGGAAATACAAAATTCATTTCTGTCATGCTAGAAAAGAGGCTGGCTGCATAACATATACACATAGAAAAAACATGTCTATTTCTGGTTTGTTTTAGAATGGAAAAAGTATTTACAGCGATAGCCCACAAGAAAAGAGGCCAAACTGTATGATAATAATATTTTTCTGGTATTTTATTTATTTATTTTTTTTTTTTTACATATTCTCCAAACATAATTGTTCAAGAAACGGGGGAAATTAACATCACCTGAAATCTTCAGAAAAAAGGGTGCAAGTGGACGTTTAGTTTTGGCAGCGAAAATCACTTTTGAATGATGTTAATGGACAATTATGTTATTCAGATATATGATAGGTTAAAAATATTTTTTAAATGTGTTATTATTATAAAATTCAGCCCGGAAAGAAAGAGACTTTTGTGTTGTTATTTCTGTTTTCAAAAGCACATATTTGTTGGGTTTTTTAAAAAGTCAAAGTTAACTGGCATCTGTTTTAATGAAATTATTTCAATAATTTACAGAGAAGAAGGACGTTTTCCTTTCCTTTATGCTTTTTTTTCTCAACTGGTGTCTGAATAATTTATGGTATCCCGAACATGACTCTAAATAACATTCTAAGCTTGTGAAAAATCATTGCGATGGCGGAGGGCAGCGCCAGGAATCCCCAGACTGAAAATGCATTGGGGCAGGCTGGCTTCACATGTAATAAATGAGAGTTAGAGAGCAGAGAGGGACTTCCGAAATCACAATCCTCCTCTCTTATTAGCGGAGTGCAGAGGACACCAGATTAACTGTGCGGTCATGGCGAGGAGAAACACACTCTTGCGTGAAGTAATCTATAAATACTGCATTATACAAGTTTAGTTTGGGTGTACTTACATCGTGAAATACTTTGAAAGGAAAGAAAGAAAAAAAACCTTTATTTTAGAGAGTTAAATTAAGTGGGTAGAAAAATAAACAAATAATTGACACGTGTCGAAGTTCCTAATAAAATTCAATTCAAATATTTTGAAACAAAATTCTCTGTGCAGGAAAATGTATATTATATATTTGAATATATAATATTATATATTCAAATATATAATATTTAGTTATATATTCAAAGTTTATTCAAAGAAAATACACTATGTCTGAGTTCAGTAAGTAATCATTTCTGTTCTGTGGAAATCCTCCACACTTCACACTTTGAATTTGTCGGCCTCTTCAAGGCGCCATGTTGAGCTTGATTATAATGCAAAAGGAGAACTACTACTTTGATTGTCTTATTGTGACGTCGCTCTCTGATCGATGGTTAAACCACCGGAAATTGACATCAACCGTCTACCGGGAGCAGTGACTGAAGGTTTTTTAAAAGTTTCAAACTCCGCTCGGTATATACCGAAATGTGAGCGTCCCCCGTGACAGGAGACATTAAACAATTTACATGATGGATCTGAGCAATAAGGGCGAGCGCGCGGAGAGGAGAGGACGGCGCCGCGTGACTGGTAGCTGGACTGTTTGACAGCTCCGCTGCCCCGCTTCAAACATCAGAAGGACATAGTGTGGAGGACTAATAAAGATTTACAGGGTCAGAGGAAACACGGTGCAGTGTTAACACCTCCACCTGCTCTACTTTTAGTCACAACAGTTAGTTTCAGTATCATTTCATAACATGAGTTCAAACTGTTGGTTTCACTGGCGGCTTGGTTATCGACCAATAATGGTATTTTTGTGCGCAAATACGGTTTATAACAATTGTATTACTGTCGATTTCAAGGCTTAAATTAGCACTGCCTCCATATTTATCGTTATACTTTTATTTATGCTATATATTTTCCTGTTTGCATGTATACAGAGTGTTATTCCTGTTTTTAAACGAATATTTGCTGTATTAAGAATTGTATTATTATTAGTATGATATTTCACTGGTGTATTTTGGAGTGACAGAGTTTAAATGTTGCATCATTGAATTCCATTAGGCTGCTTTAATGGAGAGTTTTGGTGTCACGTGTCCTGATTAAGTATTGCTTTAGAAGATTCCGTTAATATTTAATACTCCTCAATTAGCCCTGCGTGCCTGAACTGGTTTCATTCACCGGGGTTTCAAACGTGTATTTGCGTGTTAAGTCCGAGGCTTGAAGGCTTTTTGACAGGAGTTCAGTAGCATTAACAAAGAGCTCCGGTGTCATTACTATTAAGAGGATTTAGGTTTAAGTGCCATACAGGATGTTTTTTGTGTCACGTGGTTTAATCTCTGATTGACAACATGTGATTGGCGTAGCTTTCGACAGTGAGTTTTGGTTCCATGATTGTTCCACTGATAGCAATGCAGTGTTTGCGTGTCATTACATTTACAATATAATACATGGGTGCCCTGCTCTAATAAACAGTTTCTCTAATATTCGGCCCAGAGGACAGTTTTGGTATGCTTTGTCTTCGCGGATAAAAACGCTTTAAGACAATAAAACAGCTTAAATTTGGTTTTGAAGACTGGGTGTTTTTGTGTCCTATGTTTAAATTATTTAATGAAAGTTTTATTTGTACAGTATTTTTTGAAGCTCCAGCATCTGGTGGAAGTTTGATTCAAACTTGCGAGCTTTGCTCTTGAAAAACTGCTTGAGTTGAGCGCATATACCGTGTGCGTATGTGTGCGTGCGGTTGCTGAGAGTCAAAAAACAGGCCAAAGCTCTGGTGTAAAATAACCTGCATGGATTCTGATGGTGAG